>JAXIVJ010000764.1:0-132500 GCA_036785665.1 Chirona hameri | reverse complement strand
TTGAGAAATTTATAAATATACGTCTGGCTTACGTCTGGTATCGCTGAAATCCCCCCGGGCCGAAAGGTGATACCACATTGCTTTCCGTTGTAAATTTCAGCGGGCCGAAAGCTGATACCAGAAACACGTGCTAATGTTGGAAACATTACCCGGCATATAGTACAATGTAGAACAAAATCGCTTAACTAAACTCCATGCGGCGTTAAAACACATCGTCGCAGAACCTTCTAAAATTGGACCCAAAATCCTCAATCGAAGTATTTGAGGGTACTGTTCCACAAATCCATTCGTAAACTTTTATCAGCGCTTCAAAAATAGGTAAAATACGCGTGAACATAGCCATATTTCTGCATTACCATATCGTTCAAAAACGCTGCGTGACAGTCAGCTTCGAGACATCAAGCTCGCCTCATAAACACTTTTCCGATCGGCCATCACCGTCCTACAGGCTCTGGAGCCGGCAATGTGGTGTTTAGAACTAACGGACTTCAGTTTCGCTACTGCCACAACCGATGCGTTTAAATCAGCATGAAATCACAGAAGCAAAAGCCGTCCCGCAGTCTGTATCAGCGGAAGTAATAATGCAACCGTATGCGAAATTGGTAGCATGGCACGGTGTTAAGCGCTCACAGATCTGTAATTAACTGTAACTGACATGATGCAGCACGCTGAAGACGCACGTAAAATACAACTATCTTGTCTGTTATTTCATTTATTCTAAACATTACAAACCGACAGAGTAGGACAAAATTGATACAAGCACCAAAAGTCCGCTTTGCCCGTGCATTGAAGCGTTATAAATCGAGAGCATCAGGTGCCGCTCGTACCAACATTGGACTGATAATCCTACATCCCACATCACCTACATCACATTGAAAGTCCCACGCTGTTCTTATACTACGCTCGTTGACGTATATACAAACACAAAAACTAAGTGTTGCTAATGCCACCGATTTGAAGAATGTAATGTCAGTGATGTTATTTGTGTGTGTTTGTGCATTACGCCAACACCGTTGCTGGCACTGACACGTTCGTTAGTCACCACTCAACCTACATCTAGATCAGATCCACGCAGACATACATCTTCAAAGTGCAACGTGATCAAATACACACACCCATTTCAAAGTGGAATGTCAGTATGTGTAGAGGACAAGAGGACAAAGATACACGCTATAGATTGTCTGCCGATGCAGGAGCGCTTCGCACCGGCTGAATAAGAGGTACTGGTAGACAAATACGACCTCAGCAAGAACAACGCGCCATCCAGTCTGGGTGGACCTCAGGTATGGTCTGTACGTCATCCGATATCAGCCGATACCACACTCTGTACAGCCAACACAAACAACCGCCTGTCTTGGGCGTAAGAGAACGCATGTCTGAGGGAACCACACCCGCTGCATAGGGGCAGACCATGCTGGTCGAATAGCTCGAAATCTTAGTCTAGCAATACAAGTCTTCCAGGTCGCGACCGGGAGAACACCTCCGGAGTCACCAGCGGGGTGTGCCACTGCTCGGGGGAGTGGCAAACCCTGCCGTGATGACCTGCCGCCGTCCACCGTGACCCTGCCGGTGACCCCGCTCGTGACCGCGCAGATCAGAGTAGGCCGAGGCGCGGCAGCGGCAGCTCCCACGTCGGTCGGCAGCGCACCATGCGCCGGTGATCCCGCAGCACGTCCGGCCGACTGAACACCTTGCCGCACACGGGACAGATGGTCTCGCCGCGGTGCCAGGCGCGGTGGTCCGACAGGCGCTGGGCGCTGCGCAGGACCGCGCCACAGCCCGGCTCCGGACACCGGAACCCTGCAACGCACGCGCAGTGGGTCACAGCGGGCCGGCGCCCTGGGATGGGACAGCAGCATCGCGCTGAGAACTGAAGGTATGGAAACGAATGCTTCATATTCGAGATGAAAATGTGCATGTCGTCATTGTTCAAGAATGTGTTTTTTTGTCATCCATGCATCACTTCATATACCTATACGCATTGCTGAGGGCACGCAACTGCATGATAAACAATAGTAAAGCCAGTCGGAGAAAGAGTAAATACAAATAGATAAGTACCTGTGCAAATGATAATTCGTATGTCAAAAACCAAACCGCCGCCGGCATCTTGCCGTCCAAAATAAGGTCGAAGGATGCAAAGCTGTCACAATCTACTTTCAGGTACCGGATCCAGGGAAGAGCAACGTCCATTCGCTTTGCATCAAGCGATTTCATCAGTAGAACATATAAAGAAGTTATTAAATTTTAACCAGCAGCAATCCAATACTTCCAATAGAACTAAGTTCAGAATGTGGTAAAGCTTTTACCCGTTTAGGTTTCCAGTTTCTTGGCTTGCATACATTTTCCGAAATATACTAAGAAATACTTTGAAACTTAACTACGGTTGTATTTAACCATCATATTTGTTCGCAGCAACAAGCTGTCGCAGTTATCCAAACAAATGCATTCCAACGAGTGGTCAATGGTCAGTCATGGCGATTGCTGTGAGTCAGGAACTTAAACGTACTCCAGGCTCCAGCAACAGACAACAAACACACGGACAAAGTGTAATGTGTATTATCCATACAATGTGTGCGCCACGAGAGTGTCGAGTGTTAACAAAAACGATATAAAGAGAATACAAGGCGACAAAATCTCATACGGATTGATACACAGAAGTAATCACCTACTTACACACTTCATCAAAAACAGTAAGTCATGTTGTTTTACCCAGGCTGGCGGTATAAATTCGACTTTAAGATTTAACAGCATTTAACATGTCACTGGTTTGAACTGTCATGTCGAGGATGTCAAAAATGCGTAAAAAGGAAGACACAATGTCGAAATACGGAAAGAGCAAAGTTTCTCCTGGTATAAAACACAACATTTATAAGTGTACTGGTGTGCTTTAATTATGCCAACAATAGATCGGCTAAATGCCAAAGGAACTAAGCGAAACAGTCTCAACATCTCTACTAACCCATACACGCCGAGTATCTAAAAATAGTAATATACACAGATAACCAACAAACCAACGACGTCTTTATCTTACAGACACTCAGCCAACATCTAACGACATGTGTCCACCTCCGCAACCTCCAGGCAGCGACACCACAGGAGTTCCTCGAGGCACACCACTTCTAACCTCCCACGGGATCACGCCAGCTCTAACCTCCCACGGGGTCGCGCCAGCTCTAACCTCCCACGGGATCGCGCCAGCTCTAACCTCCCACGGGGTCGCGCCAACTCTAACCTCCCACGGGATCGCGCCAGCTCCGGTCCTCGCGCCATGACGACCGCACCTCCGGTTACTCCGTTCTGTCTCCATCGCCGAGGGAATGACGCGTCGGCGTCCTCAGACCATAGGTCCAGAATCACTGGCTGATCGACGGTGGCCCCCGTCACCTTTTCACTAGCCGAGCAGTCAACCCGCCGCCTCCCCGCCGCCTACCGCCGTCTGCCCACGGCGCGGAAGTGGTCGGCACTGCCCCGCCTCGCGCTGCTGGTGTTCGCGCTGGTTCCAGGAGTTGCTGAACACCTCGTCACACACGACACAGATGGTCTCGCCGCGGTGCCAGGCGCGGTGGTCCGACAGGCGCTGAGAGCCGCGCAGTGCGGCGCCGCAGCCGGGCTCAGGTAGCTTACACCTACAGTAAACATGACCTGAGAGCGTGGCGCGGCCTTGTGTCGCCGGCGAGGAGGATCCAGGGCGGCCGAAATGACCCAGAAGGGTGGTGATGATTTGCCAGTGTGTCTGGTTATATCCAGAGGCGGGTGACTGGCTGCCGCAGATATGAGCATGAGAGGTGCCCTAACTCGCAGACTACAGACATTGGCCAGGTCTTCATACTGTCTGGCTCTGTCTGGCTGACCCAATAGACTAACAACGACCTCAATCTAAGAGGCGAACATATTTGATACTACATTGGTAGTTAATACTGAACGTCACCCGAGGCATGTCCTTCCACCTCTTCAGGAACTCACCGACTGACCAATCCACCTCTTCCGAAACATGGCCAACAGATCTCTTCAGGAACATTTCCAGCCGGAAGATCGTTCTCTTCCACAACACCAACCGTGTTCAACCAACCAACAACACCACCAATCTGCCTTTTCAGCAAGTTGCCAAGCCACCGATCTACCTCTTCAAGAAAATAGACACCAATCTCTCATAGCACACGAGTTACCAACCTTCTCTTCGGGAAAATCACCCTCACTCTACCTCTTTCGGAATATGACCCAACATCGCTATCTACACAGTGCATCAGATCTCATTCAGAAACTGCCGCGCAAGCGAGCTCGCTAAGCCCACGGCACCGCAGCAGCTCGTCTCGCGCACCACCTCCGTCGACTATAAGTTGATGAAGCGCTGTCCCCACAGGTCTCCGCCGCTCGGGTCGGTGGAGCCGTGCTGGCGCTGCATGTGACTGCGCAGCTTCGTCTTGGACGAGAGCCGCACCCGGCACACGGGACAGATGGTCTCGCCGCGGTGCCAGGCGCGGTGGTCCGACAGACGCTGCTGGGAGCGGACCCGTGCGCCGCAGCCGGGCTCCGGACACAGGTAGCCGCCTCCTGCAACGCACAGCGACAGTCAACACACGCGTTTCCACACCACTGCCTTTACTAGTAGCCACTGCTCGTCTCGAGCGGGCAGAGGGCCGGCCGTGCCGACATTGGTGTAGCACACCATTCCGGAGAAAAGGATTTGCGCTGGTGGTAAATTCGGCGTCAAAAGCGCACTCCATCGTCAGCCAGCGCAAAGTTGACCATGCAAAGCTAGTAAGGTCATGTTGCAAAGTCACCTCGGCAGAAGCACCGGGAACCTGCTTTAGTTTAAAACTGCAACTGCGGCTTTTAATAGCCTCAACCGATTGCTGAATGCGAGTAATGGTCTGTCCCCGATCCACAGACAAACTAAACGGAGAAACCTATTAACCGATGAGCCCACCCACCTCTACTGCTCTGCGAATGAAACTCTACCGACTCTACAGAGTATCGATACCGCTTCCACCAGCCGCCAAGCTGGTGAAAACAGCAGGCAAGGTTATCACGACCACAGAAGGCAATGCTATCCGGGCACAGTCCAGTTCTCAAGTCCGACCACGCAGCTACAGACGTAATGGCGCAGAATCGTACAGCCGACGCGTGCCTGTGGCATGACTGGCATTATCTCCGAAACTCTGGATATATCCCCAACTCATCCCTACCGGGTGGGATTGCCGACTTGCCTCTGTTAGAGGTATTCTGTAGCAAGCTGCAGCTGCAATTGCTTTGTATGTCCTGTATGTCTTGATGCTATATGGTTTTCGGGCGCGCCGACCGCGTCAGTCATTTGCAATGCGCCTTTTAGACAGCGCCGACTATTCATAGATTATATCATCGTTACTGCATAGGTTTATGCACTGGTAAGTTGAGAGGCCATCAATAATCAGATGACTATTGGGAATATCATTATAATCGGAATAGGCACCATTCGACGTAATGTATTAAAGTAAATAGTTCACCTTTGAAAATTTTCCCAAACACGATTTGATTATATTTTTAATACAATTTATTTGTATATTGTCAAAAATTGCTTTATATCGCGCTGATTCAGGACAGAAGGCCGTAAATTATTATTGTTTATAAAAAACAAAAATGGTTCAGCCAATCAGATTCGAAAATAGTCGCGTAAGGATAGACTCGCATTAGGGATGTGCCAACCGGCGGCCGGCGGTTCGCTTGCTAGTACCAGCTGCAAGCTGATTGACTGATGGTATAGCCTCTGCCCGGGCTATACCATCCAGCACCACATTCTTTCGCCAGCACCGCATTCCTTCGCCACAAAATCAAATATATTCGGCTGGAGTCTTTTAAGTCAAGACAACTTGCAAATAGGGGTTTCCCAACACGGGCTACAAAACTGCCATCTTAGTTTAAAACAAATTTTGAAGGTGAACTATTTCCTTTAAATATGGTTTTAAAACATTTCGTTTCCGTACCATACTGCACCATGCCCCGTATTGAGGTCGCGCGCGCTATAACAATCATAACGCCGCTGTGTTCGGAAATGACACTTACGAAAGCCACTACAAATCTCCCATGACTGCAGGGTAACTGGAATAGCAGCTTCAATAGGTAGAAGAAATGCGAGTAATTTAAATATAACTAAGTGATTAAATACAATGTATTTTGAAATCAAAAGTAACCTAGCTATCATGACGTTAGCTAATGACGAATGAAATGTAGAGGGACTCCGAAACTGCAAAATAGAACAAACGACGCAGAAATAAACATTACCCTAGGCGCTTCCTAAAAGTGACTTAATTTGACAAACTTGAATTAAAGTTAGTTCAGCAAAAACGTTTAATATTCAAAACAATATGCCATAAAATTATCCCAAAAAGCACAAAGGCTAGCCTTTCAGTGACCACAACTGCCGGAAGACCGCTCAATTAAAGACGATTAAAAAAAAACAAGTGATGCTTTACCAATGTATTGATAGCCGATACACAAGACAGGCAAGGAATATCGCCAGTGCAGTGATGACAAGCGATGAACAAACGCCGTGCACGGATGTATTTTCCTGGAAACATCCATACAAACATACCACAATCAGGGCTTGAAACTGTGCTATCTACCGATAAGACAGCCTTATTTCTATAACGCAACATGCCAAGTATGATCTGTATTTTACAAACTGTGCGCGCAGAACGTGGGACAGCAGTCAGCATCGTAAAATTCGCAGATGATAAAAAGATTTAAGCGAGAAATGACCAATGCAAATAAACCACACCTCGACATAGATAGATTGAATTCGGATAGCGAATCAACAGGACAGACAGATGGAAATAAGCTAGTCACCAGTAAAACATATCCGTCACCAGATCGCTCAGCCTGGCCCACTGCAAATTGGTGGGTTACCCAAAGGAAAGGGGTATCGTTGCTTGTTCGAACACGCCCGCCAGCAGTGGTTGAAAGTAACTCGTGAGTATGCAGGTGGACTCCAAAGCTAAAACTTAGTGTAATTATCCTCCAAACAGCCCGAACCCCACCGGTACAGTCCGGCTTCATATTCTACAAACAGACCAAATCCCAGCAACACAGCCCGGATTTTCACAGGACCCAGCCGCCGTCGCTCGGGTCGACCGAACTATGTTTGCGCACCAGATGCATCCGCAGCTTGCTCGTGGAGCAGAGCCGCAGGCCACAGACGGGACACTGGGTCTCGCCGCGGTGCCAGGCGCGGTGTTCGCTCAGCCGGCGGATCAGCGACGGCGGATGAGCGCTGCGCAGCCGCAGCCCACAGCCGGGCTCAGGGCACAGGAAACTGCCCGATTCCGGCCCGGAGCCTGGATCCGGGAGCACGTGCCCGCCGGAATCCGGCGCGGAGCCGGAGCCCGGATCCGGACACACGTAGCCTTCAGATTCCTGCCCAGGAACGGGCCCGAATCCCGGCTCCGCCCGGGGAAAGCTATCCGGTCGCGGGTCCAGCGGGTTACCTGCAATACGAGCGACAGTCAGCCATCGAACTGCGGCGGCAGTGGGCCTTTTGGAGGATAATGCCATGCTGCTAAATGGAGATCTTACGAGAAGATGTGCTTAATGGTAAAAAGGGTGTGCCGTCCCGACAGAAGCGTTACAGCTGAAGCGTGCACCGGCGAATGACCGTTCGAATAACCGTGTCATTGAACATAATTAAAGGAATTTTAATATGTATGACCTTAACCAGTTCGTATCGGATATGAAGACAATATTAACCGGCATGAACCCAAACAACGACTACTGCGACTGTTGCGTCTTCAGGAGTTCGAGCGATGGCGAACGCGCCGAGTTTTCGGCTTGGCGTTAAGCTCCAAGGAAAACAACACCAGTTAGAGGATCTTTCATACGGGGAGCAAACAACCACTTGATTTTCCGAAATATGTAGACAAAATTAATACAGCTCTACAGAAGATCCTTGACCGTCACCCAGTATCTCACCGCGCACTAACAAGACAAGGAACGTAAATCTATTCCACAGTGATCCCCGCCAGCGAGCCGATGGATCTGCAGGAGAGCGATTTGACGGAGGCACGGAAGTCGAGCAGAGGACATCACTGACGCACAGCGTACGGTATGCACCACATGCTGTGCGTTGTAGATGCGGCAATTAACACTGGCATCGCCTCCCCGAGCAAGATTGCATGACCAGACATGGAGCTCCAACGGGCGACTGCAAGCGGATGTACTGTACCAACAGGCAGAAGCCATGAATCGAATATCCTTTTAGTCGCATTTGTGTCGTACAACTAATCTCCTGAAGCGAGATCAGTACGGAAATAGAAATCCAAAGCAATCTAGCGTTCCAACTTCACATGACCATCCTACGGCGAATCCGAGACCCGCCGCGCAGTGTACCCCGTCCAGGCGTCGCACACTTCTACCGCATTCTGCCGCGTCACTTCTACCGCATTGCCGATGGTCCCCCGCCGATATGGATGTCGGTGATGCGGTGCCGGTGGTACAGGTGGCCGCGCAGCTTGGTTTTGGACGACAGCAGCAGCCCACAGACGGGACAGATGGTCTCGCCGCGGTGCCAGGCCATGTGGTCGGAGAGGCGCTGAGAGTTGCGCAGCCGCTGCGTGCAGCCGGCCTCCGAGCAGGGCAGTCCTGGAACACAGACGCGCACCGCCGCAGGGCGTTAGACAGGGCCACGCGGGCTGCAGTCCTGGGAGAGACGGCAATTCTGAGAGCAACTGCGGTGCTGAAAGGAGCCGGTGAAGGAGATAAGGAATCGAGCAGTTCTGCAGAGGAACCGAGATGAGTGAAGGAAGAAAACGATTTGTGTCGGATGAGTGTGATCGACGTGAATAGGTAGTCATTTAATTCGTGTGAGGAGAGTCACCTACATGTATCAATTTTTCATCGTCGCACACTAGCCGACTACGCGGAAAATATCGGAGGCAAAATAACGACCGATAGCTTAATTAGAAGTCCGGTTCGCAGAGAAAGTTAGGAAGTCGCAGTAAGCTTGGTTAAACTGCCCGTGGAGACCTATGTTGCCGGATTATGGAGCGAAGCGACACAGGCTTGCCATGGCTTCTGCCACATACGAGCAGTCCAAAACAACCAACACACGACTAAGCAATGGCGCTGCTACTTGAGGTCTAAAGAAACGGAACACTCCGTGTGTGGTGGTGGACCAATGCAGCTCTTCTCCGTCGATCTAGATTAATGTTCGCGTGACAGTACCTCCCAGTTCTCAAGACCGATTGAGAGGATATTCGGCGGGATATTCGATATGATAGGATATTCTCAAACTTAGATCGCCATCGCCTCGGTAAGATTAATGGATGAGAAATACTTCACATGCATTTGCCACTTCAAATGTGCGATTAAGTGGCATCAGTCCGTATCGCAAGCGAAAGAACTGACCCAATGAACTCCTGGACATAATTCCTCGTATACAATTATGAAAAGGCCGTAATGTAGGTTGGTCTCCTTGGATTACGTTAAACGTTCAATGTCGGCAACTATCTTTGAGAAACATCATTGTATAAGTATTTAGGCCGATGTGGTTGGGATAAAAATATGACTAAGAACCCAAGTGTGATCAGATATATATGAAGTTCACAATACGCAAAATATGTTCATTATTTCTCCGATGGTGATTCAGTTGTGCCCATCCAGCTAATCGGAGTCAGCGCAGCGGCGACTAAGTTGCTGAGATGACTGCAGGAATGAGAGACAATCGACATGGGCAAACGCTGTGTTGCCCATGTCGAGTCGGTCTCTCCGAGTCGGTCTCGATGATACACCACTCAGCGATGACTCGTTCGCTTTGTGAGCCAGCCGGCAGTGGGCGATGACTCGGTCGTTTTGTAAGCCAACCGGCGGTGGCTCCGGAACTTGGACATTGCGACGGCCGTAGTACCAACACCAGACCACCCAGCCACCCTCCGTTCAGTTGGCCCCGTGGTGTCGCAGCACGTGGTACCGCAGCGCGCTCTTGGAGCTGAGCCGGTGGGAGCACACGTGGCAGATGGTCTCGCCGCGGTGCCAGGACAGATGTTCGCTCCGCCGGAATCGATTCGGCAGGAACTTTCCGCAGCCCGGCGCGGGGCAGACGGATCCACCACCTGGCGGGACAACGGACCAGGCTCAGACCAGCGCTATTTGTGATGATGCACGTCCCACTGAGGACCGCGGCTGTCCGCGCGGTGAGCGTGGGAAACGCGGGTGCAGTTAAAAGGGACCAGGATAATTTTCAATTGCTCGGCATTCGTTCGTTTTAATCGTAGTTCGTGGCTTCCGCGGTTCACGGTTATCGTGAAGAAACCGATGCAAAAAATCGATCCGTGTCGCTATTAGTTTCTCGCCTCCCGCCTCGCCGTCAATAATTCTCGCCGAAGTGTGCCGTCGCCGCTACCAAGAGTCGTGCTGATTACAAATTACCTCGTACTCGGATTTTATACAGGAACTTGTTTTCAGATGTATTTCTGCTCGAAAAACACATTTTCGCGACGTGTTTAGTAATCAACACTTATACAATACTCCATTAAAAAGGAGAATTAGAACCGTCCAGCCCCAGCTACTAAGAAACACTAGCACAGCACGACATATAATTAATGAGTACAGAAGCAGGTGCGTCATTGAAGTAGGTCATATAATATTAACTACCCCATGCCTGGAGCGTGAAAGTGCAATTAGATCCAATCAAGTGACAACGGACACAATGTGATTAATATACACTAGTGCTACCCTGTTATACGAGTATACACACGAATTAACACGAACTAAAGGTGTGTATAGACATCCATGTGCTGATGACGATGATTTGGAGTTCAACTCGGAAGAGCCTGCCTGCTGCATTCCAAGGGATGATTTTGCCGTATTTCTGGACACCTGGCACACTTGGGTAAACAATTTGCTGCAGTATCCAGCAATTGCTATGGCGATTAAAACCTATTTCGAAACATAACCCGAACCAGCTAAATCCGCCGACATCGACGCACGCTCTTCTCGTGTTTCAGACATCTCCTCCAAACCCTGTCGAGCTCTCCGCAACCTCAACCATATTCGTCGGGTGGCGACTCCTCATGTGCACGCGCAGGTTGTTTCTGGTCGAGAGCTCCGTGCCGCAGATCGGGCAGATGGTCTCGCCGCGGTGCCAGGACAGATGCTCGCTGCGTCGGAACCGGTTGGGCAAGAACTTGCCACAGCCCGGCACCGGGCAGATCATGTCAGGACCTGGCGAGATAGCGCAACGTCAGCTATGCACCCGTTGCATAGTTAGTGATCAATCAATGGGACACTAACCGCTATTCTAGCCGCTAGATGTCAGGGCTGTGCATGAAGACCAACTTGTGGTGTCAATCGTGGCGCACTTGCTTCAAACGCGTTTTAAACGCGTTTGATTTGTTCACCATTCGATTCCAACTGGTCTGAAACGGAGCCGTTTTTAGTTTTATACAGCTTGGTACACTCTAAGTGGACCAAAACCGCCACAAACCGTACGAGCCCATGCTCCGAAACCATGGTACCGATCTGGTCAATTTCTTCACCATTCGATCCGGCGTGGTCGGAAACGATGCCGTTTAGAGTTTTATACAGTTTGGTGTACTCTAAGTGGACCAAATTGGACCAAAACTTATGGTACCAATTTGCCGACGAGGCCATGCTCCTAAACTATGGGACCGATCTGGTCGATTTCTGCAACATTCGATCCGGCGTGGTCGGAAACTGTCAACCGTAGCCAGCCTCAACCCCAAACAGCCAGCAAAATCGCCCAATTCAATATTGCGACATTTGACCCAGGACCTGCGCCACTAAAGCTCGTCTGTTGTCACGCTGCTGCCATCTACCGCCCCAACAAAGAAGCTTTCAAGGTTACTGTCCCGTTGGAGCAACTTCAATTGCAAAGTTTGCTAAAAGCATGGATTCGGTTGGACTGAGATGTCTGGATGGAGGAATGGTCAGTTTACTTGGAGCATGTAATACATGAATAGCCCAGCGCACCGTAAATGTCCGCGACTCCCGCGCTGTTCGGCGAGAAAAAAGCGTACCTGACAACCACACCGGAGTCCGATACTGTTGTGCCCCTGGACACTAACTTCTCTCGGACTCTCCACGCCTACATCCGTCAAAAATTGACCAGCATCGAGATGATGACATATCTTACCTATCTCATCAAATCTGCCGGAGATCCGCATACCTGTGTCAGTCTGGCGGACACCTCGCACGCCAGAAACAGTGTGAGTAAAGTTAACTCACACTGTTTCTGGCGCAGTTCAAAGACAGTTCTGTCTTGCCACTGGTAGGTCGGACAAAACATGGGCAATCTATAAAAGTGCACAAGTGTTTGGGCATTGTTTCAGAAGATAAAAACATATATTTTACTGGTCTTGCCGCGCGTATCCTTACCACAAATCACCAGAGTTGCTTAAAAAACACTCCCATTAAACATCAAATATTTCCTCGGAGTAATTGAACGCCCAATAATCCCTCTAAACGCTCTAAAGGCTGTTTACCGGCGAAACACAGGTTCAGAGTTGCGAGTTGTCTTGAACCACCAGGTTCGCGTATAATCCTCGTAGTTCTAAAGCGTGTAACGGATAACATTAACGGTGTGAAGAGTTATGTATTTATTGATACCATATGCAACGCCACTGCAGCACTGCATCCAGAGAGAACATGGTCTGAATTAAGATACAAGAACAAGGCTGAATTTACGTAATCTATTCTACATATACTACATATCGTATTTACATTCAATGGTCATAAGAGAACAACATGCTTGGGTAATTTCGAGGGAATTCGTCCAAAACAAAGCAACTTTGACAACCTAAAAAGTTGAACTAAAAACGTCTATCACGTCACATCATCACACCCAGATATGTGTTTAGTGAAACACAAACGACGCGATCACGTCCTCTTCACTTCTTCCAGAGCTGCCAGAATTTACGGCAGTTCGGGCTTGAAATCTGGCAGCCGGGTGCCAACAGACACGAACGAATGAAGCGAGTCCATGTGCTTGCGCAGACTCTGCCTGGTGGCGAGCTTGACGCCGCATACAGGACAGACGGTGTCGCCGCGGTGCCAGGCCAGATGCTCGCTGCGCCGGGGCTTGTTGGCCAGGAACTTGCCGCAGCCCGGCACGGGACACACCGATCCACCACCTGGAGAAGCAACGGACCAGGATGAGGTAAGAAGTGGGTCTGGATATCGCACAGATAAATGTCAAGTTAACGGGGCAATATTGGCTATAAATGTCTCACCGAGCTGTGGTGGACCGGTGGTGTTTGGGGGTTTTAGGGATCAGCGACTCGCGAGTAGTTGATTTTGCATGGCAAAGTTCGCGAATGCATGCCGCTTTTATCCTGTCTTGAATTGAATATGTTGCAGTCAGAAGATCAGCCTGGGTGAGATGCAGAGGGAGAAAACTGATAAAATCATCGGGAGATATACATTTTCGAAGAATGGCAGGACTTGACACCTCACAGATTCAAAAAGTGCAGCACCAACCAAAAAGTGGCACATGGCAGCGGCGCATCAACACCAAAAAAAATACAGAAATAGCACACACAAAAAAAAAGCAACTGGCCACCGTCAGCGCACGAGCACTAGGTCGAGGCCGAATCGATGTGCAATGCAGTAACATCCATTTGCATTACTCCTTCCCAGAGGTGCACTTGTTTGTCGCCAGTTGATAAAAGCATTAATAATTGCTCATTTCTCCTCTGAATATGATGATGATAGTTGAGGTTTACGGACGCAGTCTGCTTCGTTCATACGGCGCCATTATCTGAATGCCTCTCGTTCTCATGCCTCTCGTCTCTCTCGTTAACATACGCACCATCGAAATTCCAGGAAAAGCATGCAGCACAAAAATAGCGCTACAATAAATAGCATTGGGTGGGTAGCTATGTACTTCCCAAAATTAAAATCCCCGTCAGGTACTCACAATATATTTCCTCTTAATACTTATTCAAAGAAGGTCCAAAAAAGTTCCCGCCACCTGACCTTCGCAATGCATGATACCCTCGCATCTACGACACTGGCTCCCATATTCCACATTGCGTGGAATACGGGAGCCGCAAAGGTTGTATGCTTTGCTTCATTCCACTGCGCAATGAAGCGGCCGCATGCATAAGTTCTTGCAGACAACAGAGTCGTAACTGGTCGCAATAGTACTAGCTAACGCATCGGGGGATGGGCGATTTACCCAGACAACCAGCGGGAAAGTCACGAATATGGCAGCACAGCCGCCGCTAGTGTTTGTAGCGAACACAACACAGGACAGTCTTGGCCATGGCCGCCGCTAGTGTTTGTAGCGAACATAACGCAAGCCAGTCTTGGCCATTACTGCCGCTAAGGTTGCAACAAATATGGCAGCACAAACTATCATTGGCAATAACCGCCGCAAAGGTTGTAAGAAATATGGCAGCATAGGCCAGCCCTGGCCATCGCTGCCGCTAGTGTTCGGTGAGTGTGTGGCAGCATAGGCCATCCTTGGCCATCGCTGCCGCTAGTGTTTGGTGAGTGTGTGGCAGCGCAGACTGCTCTTGGTGGTGAACCGGAAGCCACAGATGGCGCAGGTGGTCTCGCCGCGGTGCCAGGCCAGATGCTCGCTGCGCCTCGCGCTGTTGGCCAGGAACTTGCCGCAGCCCGGCGCGGGGCAGATCGAGGAGTGACCTGCCAAGACAACGGGACGCTCAGTCGTGCCTCAGCCAGATGCGGAAACGGGACATAAGGCTTGTGAAGTTTTCGAAAGTGGCGTGGAATTATAAATACTTCGTGATATTGAGCTCGAGAAATAAGTGGGGAAAAATAGAATTATGGAAGTCAGTACTATAGTTGTTAAGCCGAATGCAAGGCCATGTGCTTCGTCTGGCGGCCGTGCCACGCTAGAAAAAAAAACAGATACTGCCACTGAAAATATATTTCCAGTCATGAAAGCAACGAATCCAACGAATCATGCACTTCGAAACGTTACATAACTAACTCTGCGCCCATACGGTCTTCTTCCAGCCACACCTGGATTGGACAGCGAAACCGCTTCACTCGCCACTGTACGGACAGGCGTCTGCTTATGTGCACTGTGCAATCAGTATGGCACTGCTTAGACTGCTTAGATATCGACTCCGTATCGCACAGACAGAATCGAACCAATTCTCCACCGATATTGTACATTCGTGGGGATTAGATACATCAACCAGCCATCGCAACGTTATTTACATTGAGGTTCTCACTCTCCACTTTAAAGCCCAAACAAGCTTTTAGGCTCGAAAAGCTTGCCGCCAATATGCCCAAATATACCGCAAGTCTTCACCACTTCCCTGAAGCTCAAAACTAGGGACGCAAACAACGTGGCCGCGTCGGTGAGTATATGACCGCAGCGACCAGCCTTGACATATCCCAAAGGTATGCAAAGACTACGCCAGGCCCTTGGAAGGTAGCCTCGGCCAGTTTCGGCAGTTAGCTCGGCTGATGCTTGACGCGCATGTGGCTGCGCAGACTGGTCTTGGTGGTGTAGCGGAAGCCGCAGAGGTGGCATGTGGTCTCGCCGCGGTGCCAGGACATGTGCTCGCTGCGCCGGTGGCGGTTCAGGAGCAAGCGGCCGCAGTCCGGCACCGGACACAGTGACGGACCGCCGTCGGCTCCGTGGTTGCCGACAGCAAAACCTGCCGGCCGCGCAGACCTCCGTTAGACACGAGCGTGCTGCGTTCTACTCTAGAAAGAGGCCTTTTCTAAGTATCATCTTTTTATAATAATCCGTTTTATTATTTTGCCTGAATAAGTATATGGCGTGTTAAAGAGTGGACGTGGTTTATTTTGGATGGAAAAAGAAGTGCAACATGCGGTTGGTGCGATAGAAATCCAAGCGGCCAACGTCTTATCGAAATGGTGCCAGTTTCTGCCTACTTCGAATGTGGAGTCGGCACCAACCCGGAGAATCGGCCATCGCATGCTGCGCACAGGTGTCGTCACAGCCAGCCTGACACCTCGCAGCCTCTCTGCAAAGCCAAGTTAACCGGCGCCTCCGCTGACTACCAATACCACAAACGTCGCGAACGCGAACAGATCCGTTCTCGCACCGACCGCGGCACTCTGCCGGCACCGGATGCCATAGCGGTCGTGAGGCGACGGTGTCCCTCATGCACAGAGCTTCCATTGCCGGCGGCGCCAGTGTCCGTCACTATACACAAAACTTCCACTCCGGCATTTCAGCAGTCTTACTGCTGCAGCAGGCCCAAGAGTCACCGATGCAGCAGACCCACGGGCCACGAGTCACCGCTGCAGCAGACCCACGGGCCACTGCTGTACCCACGAGTCACTGCTGTACCAAAGAGTTACTATCCCCGGACAGTCCCAGTATCTCCTGTCCGGCGGTCGGCCCGGCTCCCGGCCTCTCCACATATATGACGTGCTGCTCCCCGGCCAGCGGCAGTGCGCAGATCTCCTGCTGGGCGTGCGTCAGCATGTAGCGGCGCGTGCTGAAGCGGCGCTTGCAGCGCGGACAGCAGGTCTCGCCGCGGTGCCAGGCGCGGTGCTCGTTCAGGCGGGACCGGCAGCGGAGCAGCTTGCCGCAGCCGGGCTCCAGGCACACGGTGGGGCCTGGGACAGAGTCTCCGTAGCGCCCTGCCGGCAGACGGCAGAGGGGCATTAGAAACCAGCCGCGTTCGACGATAGACGTGAATGTAACGTGTGTGACGAAATATTGGACCGGCCGGCGTAATGTTCAACGACGCCACAACATGCCGAGCTGGAATAGAATTAACACCAAAACCTCTGCCGAGATGATGACCACGCAGGTATTGCAGTAGTGTGTGCCGCCTAACCCGATCACAAGCGGAGCTTTGAGACTATTTTTCGGGATTAAATAGTAGATTCTTTAGATTCATCTAATTACATCCGGACAGTAGAGATGTCGAAATTGCTACCACCGTACCCGGAGGAGCCTCTGCCACCGCTACCAGGTCGGTTCGCCCGGCATCACAAACCTTGGTGACGGCCAATTGAACATCGCAGCAGAGAGTGAATCGACTTGATGAATACCGTGCCATCGCTCCTTGTGGAAGTATCTCCAAACGAACCCTTCAGCATCTGTATCCGCATAATTCTAAATGAAGCGTAAATAAAGCTTGTTCTCGTGGGTCGCTAAACGTATATTCCCTTTCAATCGTAACATAATTCACACTTCTATCATCCATCGAAATAAGACGAAGAATCATCGATTATCACAAAGAATCATCGATTATCAGGCGTCTGACAATTATTGTTTACCATCATTGCCTGATGATGTGACAACAATGATTATGTCGCTGGCAATACATCAGATCTCGCATATCTCCTGCTGGGCGTGCGTTTGATAAGGAAATCTAACGAAGCAAAGAACTGGAGCAAACGGTACCTTCCAAGTCTCGTTTGCCACTTTGCATCATCTCCCAAGCCATAATTCCCACCCTACAGTGCCCTAAATTTACATTTGCCACTGATTTACAGTACTTCCCTAGTTACATATACCACCTTCTCATTAGCGCATCGAACAGAAACAGAACGTAACTTACAGCTCTTCGTTCAACAAAATTTGCATCTAACAAAACAAAGGACAACACTCATTCAGAGTCGGAACATCATATACGCGAACACCAATAGTAATCTCACCGACAGAGATGCCAGCGCCTTATTAAAGGAATAGTTCACCTTCGGAAAATTTATCAGAATACGATTTTATTATATTTTTTAATACAGTTTCTTTTTTTATTTTCAAAAATGGTCCTACATCGCGCCAATTCAGGACAGAAGGTCGTAAATTAGTAATGTTATGGTGTGCGTTATTGGTCTGCGCATGCTCCATGCAGTGCTGGCACTTTCGGACGGTACGGTATATCATATATGCGCCGCATTCCTTCGCCAAAAAGTCAAATATCTTCGGCTGGAGTCTTTTCAGCCAAGTAAAGTTGCAGATAGGGATTTCTCAACACGGGATACAAACTGCTATTTCAGTTCAAAACCCCATGTTGAAGGTGAACTATTCCCTTTAAAGGGACAGTCACACCTTTGTGAAAGTTGTCGAATTACACTTAATTGTATGTCTACATCAGGCGAGGGCAGCTGAACATGTTCATGAACTTTTTTTCCGAATTTGTTTTATCTTGGAAGATATTAAACTTTTAGTTTTAAGCGGAAAGTTGGGTTGGTGACGTCATATTTTTTTGTTTAGTAACGGAAATCCTTTGTGCTGCCAAATGTATGGCACAATTTGTTTCGACATCTATTGCGCAGAAAAAGCGAACCACCCGGTGTCTAGATTGGCTTAGATTGCGAACCACCCGGGGATCGAGAAATGAAAGACGCAAATATCTCCAAGGTTCACCTTAAAACAAGTCGACTAGCATTACCAGTTGGGTAAAGAGAGACGACGCTGTCGGCTTAGAGGCCCTATTGAAATACACAAGGGCCTTATTTTTCTACAGATGTCAAAATCAAACTCGAATATCTTTTTGATTAGATCATTGTGGTTGTTTTAACTGCTACCATACTTAATTTCAATGCCAAGCCATCAAAATGGCTATCTCAACTCAAATATAATGTTAAGGTGGGATAGTCCCTTTAACTCGTGGATTTGTCTCCATATTAACTAGAGATGACTCTCCACAGCCATTTCAGTGAAACGAGATCAAGTTCAAGCCAGCAGTCGGGAGCCAGCTTCATCCGACAAAATCCACGCACGCAAACAGTGTTGGATTTTTCGTTTCATGACCTGGTCCCGGAGAGTAAAAATCCATCGGCGGAGAGTAAAATTGTATTGTCAGGCAAGTTAAGATTTTCATTTTTTTATATTATTTTACTTGGAAAGTAAAAAACCTGATTTGTAATAGATATTAAATCCTTGTGAGGAAAATTGAATTATATTTGAACTACCATGTCGGTAAGATCAGGCGAAAAGAGAGCAAATTTCCTGAACAAATATGAAGAGCAAAATTTTTTGGACCCAAAAAGTCCACAAAATGGCCCAAATTCCAAGGCTGCACGCAAAGGCCTTAAACCGAGCTCAATCAAATCACACGAAAGGCAAACAAATCCCTCCAATTATCGTCCATTTCACATCATCGCAAGGCCTGCTCATCACTGCACATAGCTAAGTAAACTAGATTTGTGTTCGTTTTGTAACTCTGACTTCTGAACCTCTTTATCGTGTTATCACGCACGATACTCCACTATCTGCACGACCCTGACACGGGCGGCGGGGGCGGGGCGACAGGGCCGAGGGCGGGGGCGACAGGGCCGAGGGCGGGGGCGGGGCGACAGCTGACACCATGCTTCTGCCGCAGGTGGTTCAGAAGGTTGGTCCGCCGGGCGGGGGCGGGGGCGGGGGCGGCCAGTTGATGCCGTGCCTCTGCCGCAGGTGGTTGATCAGGTCGGGCCGGCGGGAGCAGACGCGGCCGCACTCTGGACACGTGGTGAGACCGCGGTGCATCGGCATATGGTGGTACAGCGAGGTGGCCGCGCGGAACTCCTTGCCGCACTCGGCGCACACGTGTCGGCGGCGCGCGCCCGGCGGTCCGGCAGGTCCGGGCGGGGGCGGGGGCGGCAGAGGCCAGGCGGGCAGCGACGGCCGACCTGTAACAGCGCCGCACACACCACAGCGTCACCGCCACTGCCGCCGCCTCCACCGACCAAACACCGCCGCAAGAGGACACATCCGACAACTGGTAATATAATGTTTGTATAATTAAGAGTTGTGAGATTGTTATATTTGCCGTCATTTTCCGCTCCGTCGTCGTTCCTCTCAGTGCCCAAGACGCCGATGGACGATGCCGCACTCAGCGTACGTCTTCTAATTTCAGATAATACATCCGCGGCCGTTAAATAATTTCCTTAGGTTATCAATAACATCAATACTGGTTATCAATAGTATCAATATCAGTGAACAATAGCTATCAATAGCAGTGAACACCGGATATATCCTGAGCTAAAATCGGATAACATTGTCAAACTTTTGTATTGATTTGCATTTGCCAACACAGCACACGCATCTGCTACACAGATGGTTTGTGTGCAATAAGACACAACCACCCACACGTAATGGTTCAAAAAGGCCTCAACCAACCAGTCTCGCAAGAGCACTGCTACAAATCTTGCAGTCAAAATTCCAATAAAATGCCATAACGAAGTTTCGATGCATCCGTATATAACCGCCCACACGTCTAGTACAATACAATGAAACACACCCATAACCAATCCCCAACTGGCCAACAGCTCGCTCTGGCCACCAAACGCACTGCAGGATCGAGCCGCGGCGGCGGATCCTGGCGGATCCACTTCCAAACTGTCTAACTCACGGATAAACGAGGACACGAAAATACCCAATCAACGTCGGCAAGCAGCGGGCGATAGCATGACTCACGACCGTGATCAATATCACTGTTCATGATCCAAGGAGGGGCGAGAGGGAGGGGGAGGGTCGCAAGCCCAAAAGGCAAAGAATGCTATAGTAAACAGTAGCATGGCACATCTCCAGCATTGAAATTATTTACACCGTCTGTATCATGTTAAAATGATGTCTCAAGAGAGAAAATATAGTCGAATAATTAACCAAAATATCGGAAGTCCGCCACACGAATTTTCTCATGATTCAAGTCAGGACGGAAGTTCAATCACGGGGTACTTCACACGCTATTCCCATTTCCCAAACTTCCACGAGCACCTCATCACCGCATCGCGCGCAAACGCCACCACCCGGGCGACAAACTCCACTGCATGTCCTCCCGCTGCGGCAAGATACACCACCACTCCGCCACTCCTGACAGCACCGGTCCAGTCTCTCAGAGGCGCCGACACGTCCCGGCTCCACTCCTGACAGCACTGGTCCAGCTCCAAACTTCTCTCAGAGGAACCGACACGTCCCGGCACCGGTCCAGCTCCAAACTTCTCTCAGAGGAACCGACACGTCCCGGCTCTGCCGCGCCGGCCGGCCAACTGCCGCCACGTCCACCATCCGACTACTACCGTGCGACCGCTTAGGGTTCGCACACCTGCACCACCACCTGGACCACCAGCTGTTCTCCGGGCGCTGAGGCCCCCGGCCGCTCAGAGGCCGTGAATCTGCCGCAGGTGGATGCGCAGCTGGGTGGTCCGAGAGAGCACCTTGCCGCACACGTGGCAGGTGGTGTCACCCTTGTGCAGCTTCATGTGCTGCCCCAGCGACACCAGGTGGTTGTAGATCCGGCCGCAGAACTCACAGCGGAATGAGCCGCGCCGCGCGTCGCCCGTGCCGCCACCTGTCGGACAACAACAGCAATCAGGATTGGCAGGCGCGCCGGCGACTCCGGGGCGGCGCTGGTGGCGCGGTGGAGGCCGAGGCCGGTTATCGGCCGTCTCGGAAACGGTCGCTGTCTGCCGGTGGACGGTTACGGGGGTAGCTCAGTCGGGAATCAGGCGGTACCAATCCGCCAATAATAAAACGGAAGCTGTTTCGACTGGCGGTGCCCAGCGGCTGTGAAAACAACCGGCAGAGGCTGGCCCAAGCTGCAGTAACCAATCAGCAGCTGGAGCAAACTGCCAGTAACCAATCAGCAGCTGGCCCAAGCTGCCAGTAACCAATCAGCAGCTGGCCCAAGCTGCCAGTAACCAATCAGCAGCTGGCCCAAGCTGCCAGTAACCAATCAGCAGCTGGCCCAAACTGCCAGTAACCAATCAGCAGCTGGCCCAAGCTGCAGTAACCAATCAGTAGCTGGATTAAACTGCCAGTAGCCAATCAGCAGCTGGACCAAGCTGCCAGTAACCAATCAGCAGCTGGCCCAAGCTGCCAGTAACCAATCAGCAGCTGGCCCAAGCTGCCAGTAACCAATCAGCAGCTGGCCCAAGCTGCCAGTAACCAATCAGCAGCTGGCCCAAGCTGCCAGTAACCAATCAGCAGCTGGCCCAAGCTGCCAGTAACCAATCAGCAGCTGGCCCAAGCTGCCAGTAACCAATCAGCAGCTGGCCCAAGCTGCCAGTAACCAATCAGCAGCTGGCCCAAGCTGCCAGTAACCAATCAGCAGCTGGCCCAAGCTGCCAGTAACCAATCAGCAGCTGGCCTAAGCTGCCAGTAACCAATCAGCAGCTGGCCCAAGCTGCCAGTAACCAATCAGCAGCTGGCCCAAGCTGCCAGTAACCAATCAGCAGCTGGCCCAAGCTGCCAGTAACCAATCAGCAGCTGGCCCAAGCTGCCAGTAACCAATCAGTAGCTGGATCAAACTGCCAGTAACCAATCAGCAGCTGGCCCAAGCTGCCAGCAGCTGGCCCAAACTGCCAGTAACCAATCAGCAGCTGGCCCAAGCTGCCAGTAACCAATCAGCAGCTGGCCCAAGCTGCCAGTAACCAATCAGCAGCTGGATCAAACTGCGAGAAACCAATCAAATCCAGAGACGACCAGCCAGACGCCAGTCGGAAGCTGGGCCAAGCCGTCAGCAGCGGTCGGATAAGGAGACCGAGCCCCGGTGGCCAGAGCATCGACTCAGACCGTGTCAATACCCGGCCAGTCCGGTATTGACCGACTGCGAATGCCCGCTCCTGAGGCAGCACCCGTCGGGCACCGTTCACCCGACAGCAACCAACAGCACGGAATTGCCTAAACCCACTCCGACGCAGCCAACCTTCGGCAGCTGGCTGACCCGTCACATGGCGATGCCTACCATTCCGTCCCGCCGTGGAACCACATGACTGGTGTTCTCACTCAGCTGCTATGACTGCTACTGACTCACTGAGCTGCTACAGACCTCACATCCACCCGAGGTCAACGCCGAGAGGTCGTCCGCTGCGCATCGCTTGCAAGCCGTCGAAACGCCAAGCCCTAGTGAAATAAATGAAGGAAATCGTGCGCTTGCCATGTCGAATCATAAACAGGACGATTCTGTTGAGTAGTTCGCCTGCCCTTACCGTTCAGTATGTGTGCACGCTAAAGCACAGCGTGAGGCTGCGCTAGGCGTTATACAACATAAAACAGGTAAACCTCACAAATGCGCGTGATCTGTGATGCCATTATTAATTGTATTGGCAGATGCGAAAAATACTGCAAGCTTAACTGAAAAACGCAGGTTATCTTTTCCTAAGGCATCAAATGTTGTTATCCGTTATGAAATATGTGCGAACAATAGTAAGTCAACACTGAACACACTCACCAGTACCCGTTGAACTATTCGGATGCTTAGTTTCAGTCACGCGTCCCGTTCACTTTCACTCCCGAACCTTTCTTAATGAATGACAAATTACTTTCCATGAAAATGGCATACAGCATCAAACCAAAAAGATGTATATTGAAACACCGGGTTATGTCATGGGCGCCCATACAGCGTGTATCTCGGCCAGGCTCAAATGTTCGGCAAATCAGCGTAAATGTCTGAGCAAGCAGAATTCACCACTCGTCCACAATCAGTGCCCAGAACAGATTTGCACGACCCATTCCCGTTCTTTTACATGCGATCAAAAGCGACACGATACTCTCAGACCACGTACTAGGTTGCGTACCGCGCATTGTGCAATACAATGCACGTGCAACTGGCTCAACAGACATGGGCGCCGAACAAGAACACGTTCAATTTAGGCTAAATACACTCTCTTGAGATAATGCAGACACATTGAACATCCTTACACCCCGACCTTGCAACTCACGCAATCAGTGTCGTCAAAAATATGTCGAAACACTACCTATATGTGCAGCGAAGAAACCCCTCCCAAGCCACCTCAAACCTGTCCATATTACACTCAAACCAAACACCTTCCTCCGGCATCACCGCCGCCCCGCGACGCCAAATACTTCAGCCCTCACTCGCCACCTCAGCGATTACCTAGCCCACCCCTCACGCCTCCCTCAGAACCGCGGCAGCTCCGCCTTGTGGACCTCGCGCATGTGGTTCCTCAGGTTGGAGCGGCTGGACAGCACGCGGCCGCACACGCCGCACTGCGTTTCGCCAGTGTGCACCTTGAGGTGCTTTCTGAGCGAGCTCGGGTGCCGGTACGCCTGGGTGCAGAGCGGACAGCGGAACGGAGCGGCGCCGGGCGAGGTACCTGCCACCAACCGAGATCGGGTGTCAGTTCTCAGGCGTAGGCCACTGGCGTCAACGGACGGTGTTTAAAAATAGCAGGGGGGGTGGGGGCATTCCACAGTAAGACAACCAAAAATTTCCAAATTTGCCGTACGACCATCTTTAATTTTCTTGAAAAGTTGTGCAAGGTTTCAAGGGCGGAGAATTCATTGGTGGTGACCAAACAAATCCCCAAAAAATATTTTCCGAGATACTGCCTTCCGTATTTTCCCAAACTCACTGTGCAGGCCTAATTTTGACGACCAATAACTCCGAGACTAAACAAGCTATTTTGATACTTTTTTTTTGTTTGGATCAGGATTAGTCTAAGCACAGTTTGGCAATCACGGATTTTCTACAAAAAAAAATTGTCACGTGACCTCGTGACCTACTTTTGCGCAGTGCCCTTACCTGTTGAAAACTGAAATTAAATGTTTCGCCTGATGATGATTTGAGCTTCATTGATGTCCTTCGTATCAAAAAATAAAAAGTAGGGTTCAACCTGTTTTTTTTCTTCAGTCTTGCAATGCTGACATAATACGCTGTTCGGGCACCTGTCCGTCGATATCTTCGCATCTACTTGACATACGCTTTCGAAACAAAGTCCAGAGTGACTCCTGACGACGAAACCTCTCTTGGTTGGTGCCTGTTACACCGACATCAGATCGCCATATGACTTGCCAGGCCAATACAACGTAACGTACCCAAAACAGCGTATTGTGTCAGCATTGCAAGGCTCAAAAGTAGTTTACAGGTTGAACCCCACTTTTTATATTTGTATACGAATGGACATCAATGGAACTCAAATCGT
The DNA here is from genome assembly GCA_036785665.1 of Chirona hameri. Lineage (NCBI taxonomy): Eukaryota > Metazoa > Arthropoda > Thecostraca > Balanomorpha > Balanidae > Chirona > Chirona hameri. The sequence goes on along the minus strand of JAXIVJ010000764.1, from coordinate 107,678 downwards.
CATCAGACGAAAATGGTAATTTCAGATTCCAACAGGTCAAGGTCACGACGCAAAATGTAGGTCACGAGGTCACGTGACAACAAAAAATGAAAATCGAAAATCCGAGATTGCCAGATTGTTCTTTGGCTAATCCCGATAAAAAAAAACAATCAAAATTGCTTCTTTAGTCTCTAGAGTTATTGGTCGTCAAATTTAGGCCTGCACCGTGAACTTGGAAAAATACGGAAGGCCGTATTTTGGAAAATATATTCTAAAAAAGGAAAAAAGTTTGGTCATGGTGAGTTTGGAATAGCCGAATATTTTTGTTTGGTATCAGATTAGTTTCAAGTGTCAAACTTCAACTAAAACCTGGATTGACCGGCCCTCGAATACCCACAAGGTAAGTCGCCTCTTCTTGTATGCGGAACACCTATAGAACGACGCCCACCTCCTGCACCTCCCGAGCACTCTCGGTCACTCTCCAAACTCCCTCGCAGTCGACGACGACGATGACGATGCCGGCGGATATGGCTGCGACGGCGGCTGCGGCTGCGGCTGCGGCTGCGGCTGCGACGACACCACCCTTCCATGAGGCCACTGCTGTCCTGCCGGCGACGGATGCTGCGCGGATGACGTCACCTGTTGAATCGTCGCGCGTCGCGGTGACGGCGGTATGGCGTCGTACACGTTGTGAACGTTCCGCAGGTGACTGATAAGGTCGTAGCGACGCGACATCACCTTGCCGCAGACGTGGCACCGTGTGTGGCCAAGATGCAGCAGCCTGTGGTGGGACAGCGCCGAACTCGACTGGTACTGGCGGCCGCACTGCTGACAGGTCAGTCGCCGCGCTGCCGCCGCCGCCGCTGCCGCTGAAACCAACACACAGGCACCTGCTCACTGCTCAGCCCGGCCGCCACCGCCCACCATATCGCGGCTGGTAACACTGATGGCCGCCGGTAACACCTCGCCAGCTCAGCGCGCCATGTCACAGCGCCAGCTCAGCCCCCCCCCCCCTTCTCTCGCTCCTCCCTCCCTTCTCTGGGCGAGACGCTTTACCGGCTCGGGCTCAGAACCGCGGCAGCTCTGCCTTATGGACCTCGCGCATGTGACTCCGCAGGTTGGAGCGGCTGGCCAGCACGCGGTCGCACACACCGCACTGCGTTTCGCCAGTGTGCACCTTGAGGTGCTTTCTGAGCGAGCTCGGGTGCCGGTACGCCTGGGTGCAGAGCGGACAGCGGAACGGAGCGGCGCCGGGCGAGGTACCTGCCACCAACCGAGATCGGGTGTCAGTTGTCAGGCGTAGGCCACCGACGTCAACGGACGGTGTTTAAAAATAGCAGGGCGGGTTTTGATCATGGTGAGTTGGGACCAGCCTAATACTTTTGTTCGGTATCGGATTAGTTAGTAAGTGTCGACCGTACATACGCACCTTCACGCTACGTCATGCTAAAACCTGGATTCACCAGCCCTCGAATACCCACAAGATAAGTCGCCTCTTCTCATATGCGGAACACCTATAGAACGACGCCCACCTCCTGCACCTCCCGAGCACTCTCGGTCACTCTCCAAACTCCCTCGCAGTCGACGACGACGATGACGATGCCGGCGGATACGGATACGGCTACGGCTGCGGCTGCGGATACGGCTACGGCTGCGGCTGCGGCTGCGGCTGCGGCTGCGGCTGCGGCTGCGGCTGCGGCGACACCACCCTTCCATGAGGCCACTGCTGTCCTGCCGGCGGCGGATGCTGCGCGGATGACGTCACCTGGTGAATCGACGCGCGTCGCGGTGACGGCGGTACGGCGTCGTACACGTTGTGAACGTTGCGCAGGTGACTGATAAGGCGGTAGCGACGCGACATCACCTTGCCGCAGACGTGGCACCGTGTGTGGCCAAGATGCAGCAGCCTGTGGTGGGACAGCGCCGAACTCGACTGGTACTGGCGGCCGCACTGCTGACAGGTCAGTCGCCGCGCTGCCGCCGCCGCCGCTGCCGCTGAAACCAACACACAGGCACCTGCTCACTGCTCAGCCCGACCGCCACCGCCTACCATATCGCCGCCGGTAACACCTCGCCAGCTCAGCGCGCCATGTCACAGCGCCAGCTCAGCACCCCCCCCCCCCCCCCCCTCTCTCGCTCCTCCCTCCCTTCTCTGGGCGAGACGCAGTACCGACTCGGGCACCGGCTCGGGCTCAGAACCGCGGCAGCTCTGCCTTATGCACCTCGCGCATGTGACTCCGCAGGTTGGAGCGGCTGGACAGCACGCGGCCGCACACGCCGCACTGAGTTTCGCCAGTGTGCACCTTGAGGTGTTTGTTGAGCGAGCTCGGGTGCCGGTACGCCTGGGTGCAGAGCGGACAGCGGAACGGAGCGGCGCCGGGCGAGGTACCTGCCACCAACCGAGATCGGGTGTCAGTTCTCAGGCGTAGGCCACTGGCGTCAACGGACGGTGTTTAAAAATAGCAGGGCGGGTTTTGATCATGGTGAGTTGGGACCAGTCTACACTCACAAAATCGCTACACACGACCCGGGTGTCAACTCCTGCCACAGGGGTTAATTTGGAAATTTACTCATGCATAGGGTGTCATTGTTGATGCTTCGCTATCTACACCCATGTCAGACACCTGCGTGGTGTGTCAGTGCCGACCACCATCGCATTGTGTGTTCGTCACCGCTGCATGGGGTGTCGAGGTTTCGCAATACTCATGCGAGGGGTGTCGATTGACGCCTCAGCCGGGCGTATTGCGGGAGTTCATTCACCACTGGGAGAGGCGTAACGTCACCGCTGCATGGGGTGTCGAGGTGTCGCAATACTCATGCGGGGGGTGCCGATTGACGCCTCAGCCGGGCGTATTGCAGGAGTTCGTTCACCACTGGGAGGTGTGACGGTCGCCGATGCTTGGGGTGTCGTGACGTAGACGCACGCAGACGGCGGCGCGGCGTTGGCTGCGCGCGCACATTACCGCCGGCCGACCACGCCGCCGCACCAGCGCAGTTACGCCGCGGGCTTAGCCGCGGCAGGTTGTTCATGAGTGCGTGCGTCGACCGTTGGCAGCGTTCAAGTTGCCGTTGAGTTGCAAAAGGCTGTCAATCGTGCTGTCGTGATCGGAGTTATAAGTACCTAATTGTGAGTTGTCAGTGCGTTCTTTCTTGCGTTCTTTTGATCTTAGAAATGTAGTTAGTTGTGACTTTGTGATCGATAAACATTAGGTATGATAGCGTCTATATGTTTCGTGCCCTCCCGTCACAACCAATTGTATTGCTTATCCAGTCGGAGCTGCACCGACCAAGCTTCTATAAACATATGAATATACGTAGCTGACTGTTGATCCATAGTAACTATGATGATTTATGAGTATGCTTGATGATGCTGATTTGTGATGCTGATGTTGATACATGGATCTGTTTACAATAATTAACGGTTTTGTTAATACAATGGTTTTGCACGGAAATGTACTAATTTTTAGTTGCTCAGATTCGGAAGGTTGGCGCGAGAGGTCAGAGTCAGATCAGAGTGCTCAGATTGGCATGAGTCTTGCAAGTTGCGACACGGCCGTCCGCCATGCGTCTACGTCACGACACCCCAAGCAGCGGTGACGTTACGCCTTTCCCAATGGTAAACGAACTCCCGCAATACGCCCGGCTGAGGCGTCAATCGACACCCCACGCATGAGTATTGCGACACCTCGACACCCCATGCAGCGGTTATCAAGGGTGTTCCGTTAAACCTATACACCCCATGCAGCGGCGATCACGGTTGTTCCGGTACACCTCCCTGAGTGCTAAACAAAACACCTTTCAAGCGACGTATTTTAGGTTGTGTGGGCATCACACGGGCTAGGGGTGTTGACACCCTGCGCAGGTGTTGATTTTGTTGTGAGTGTAATACTTTTGTTTTGTATCAGATTAGTTTGCGTCAACGGTACATACGTACCTTCACGCTAAGTCATGCTAAAACTTAAACTAAAACCTGGATTGACCGGCCCTCGAATACCCACAAGATAAGTCGCCTCTTCTCATATGCGGAACACCTATAGAACGACGCCCACCTCCTGCACCTCCCGATCACGCTCGGTCATTCTCCAAACTCCCTCGCAGTTGACGATGACGATGCCGGCGGCTGCTGCTGCGGCTGCGACTGCGACTGCGACTGCGGCTGCGGCTGCGGCTGCGGCTGCGGTTGCGACGACACCACCCTTCCATGAGGCCACTGCTGTCCTGCCGGCGGCGGCAGTGACGCCGCGCTGGTCACATGCTGCGCGGACGTCACCTGGTAAATCGTCGCGCGTCGCGGTGGCGGCGGTACGGCGTCGTACACGTTGTGAACGTTGCGCAGGTGACTGATAAGCTCGTAGCGACGCGACAGCACTTTGCCGCAGACGTGGCACCGTGTGTGGCCAAGGTGCAGCAGCCTGTGGTGGGCCAGCGCCGAACTCGACTGGTACTGGCGGCCGCACTGCTGGCAGGTCAGTCGCCGCGCCGCCGCCGCTGCCGCCGCTGAAACCAACACACAGGCACCTGCTCACTGCTCAGCCCGACCGCCACCATATCGTCGCCGGTAATACTGGTGGCAGCGAAGGAGGTGCGAATATTGATCCAGCGGGAAAATAGGAACCAGAAATCGGAATTCATGGCATGAGGAATACGGAAAATGAACTTTAAATCACGAACTTTGGGATCAAGAGCTTCGGGCCCGCCGGGCCGCCGAAATCTGCGGCTTTTGCGACATGCCACCAGTGCAATGTCAGTTGGCACACAAATACGGGTCGATAATTGTTAATCATAGTCACTTTTTGCTTCTGTGGGCAACTTCAAGTTTTGATAAGTGGCCTCTTCAAAAGATGTATCACTGTAAAGCCACTTGTGCACCGTTATGTCATCGTCCCCATTTCGCGCTTTGGAGTATTGTCTCGTCAAAGCAAAGTCACAGGTGTTATGAGCTCTCAGTCAGTGCTAGGCCGTGCTACGTCGCTCGGAGAGTGAAAACTTGTATCATCATTCAATCGGTATTGTTCCTCTGCCTTTATAACTGTTTGTGTATTTGCTATCTAATAAAATATGAATATTAACACTCCCCGCATATTAAAGGGAATAGGTCACCTTGAAAGTTGTCCTGAAGTTCAACCATCTTGAGCTCAAAACTACGAATATGACTTTGGTTTGGACAACTGATGGATATATGTGGAGAAAGAAGTAAGTTTCTCTTTCTATTTCACGAGAAATCGTACGATAGCAGCTAGCGTTCTGGCTCCGCCTGACGCCAAGTACAGTCTCTGACAAGGGGCCGCCGCGCCGCCAGGGCGGCTCCGCCTCCGGCGGCGAGCGTTCATGTCTCGATCGTGGCCCGAAACAGCGGACATGAAACCGGGCCCACTAGTCCTGTGTCGAAATTGCTTAACGTAGGGAGGTAATTCTTTCACCACAACCCATGTTTAGATCTGCTCTACAAATCTGCTATCTCAGTCCAAAACCCCATGTTAAAGGTGAACTATTCCCTTTAAGTGTGTCAATCAGTTCGCATATTATTCATTTCAGCATTCGGCACCATTCAGCATTCCACATAGGTACTACTGATTTGAATGAACTAATACATGAGCATTCCAGACCCTCGGAAAAGGCTCCTATGGGGGTATTAATTGGCGGACTACATGCTTACCAGTCCAGATACGCAAAGTTCGTATTCCATAACTTCAAGCATGTATAATGTTAAAACTGGTGTACGGTCATTTGTATTAAAACCAGAGTAATATATGAATAAATTAGTTGGAATTAACTAGCGTAAATAAAAAGGGAATTCCACGAGCACATGTATTCAAATTCAAAAACGCGTGTATTGATTCACCCCAGAAATAGCTGGTCATATGAAAATACTGTTACATGAAACGGTCTTCACTGATGGCACTGTCTATGTATTGGTTATCTTACCAGGACTACAGTCGAAGTTAGTTACAATAGTCGCAAATGCGCGCACACTCTAAAACTCGTTACAATAACACCCAACCAACCTACTCGCATAGCCATATAACCAACAGTGCGCCATCTAAGCTTATACATTCCCTCGGTGCCTACCCCAATAGCGCGGCTCGCTCTCCGCAGTCCGCACCATGCAACAGCCCCATGGATCAAGTCATTCTATTCCGAGAAGACATTCAATCCTTAATCGCTCCTCCACTGGTCAAAAGGCAACTCGCCAAATCCAAGTCACAAAGCTGACCAAACCGGCACGCTTATGTACACTAAGCTCTTTTGCTCGTCTCCACCGCGGTCAGACGCGGTCAGACGCGGCAGAACAGCGGTCAGACGCGGCAGAACCGCGGTCAGACGCGGCAGAAGCCTCCACCTTGGCTTCTGAGTCACTCGGTCAGCAGTAGTCCTAACCAGCAGCTGCGACCGGAAACCACAGCTGCGACCGGAAACCAGGACGTGCCGATTGCTGCGTGCCGGCCATACATTCTGCAGATCCCTCTGCCCCCGACTACAGCACTACACCGCCGATCACTGCTGCTGATGTTGCTGCTGCTGCTGATGCTGCTGCTGAAGCTGCTGAAGCTGCTGCTGCTGTGGCGGCGGCGGCATCAGCTCCGGGTGTCGGCTCAGCATGTGGCTGTGCAGCTGGCCGGTGCGGCTCAGCACCTTGCCACACACGTGGCACGTGGTCTCGCCGCGGTGCACCTTCATGTGGTGCATCAGCGACGTGTCGTACTTGAACGTCTTGCCGCACAGCCGACACAGGTGCGCGCGCAGCGACGGCAGCAGAAGCGCTGGAACACACCACACACGCCCGGACCAGGCTCGGCTCAGACGGGAGACACTGCAGTGTGGCCAGATCTGGGCGTATAGGCGCCAGAAATGCCAAGTTCAGGCGCGGGTGGCCAGATTATGAGCGGCAAAACTGCCAAGGTTTAAGTGTGGCCAGATCGCTGACAGTGCCAGATGGCAGCCGGCGACAGCGGTAACTAGAGCAAGTGGGTCGTTTATTGCGAAATACAGCCAATCAGAAGAACGACGAATAAAAACGATGAACGACGACGAATAAGAACGAAGAACCAGCGCGAAACTAAAATGGCTGAAGCTCAAAATGCAACCCTGTACTGCGGACTTTGTGAAATGATCTGCTCAGCGAAGTAACTTAACACGCGCCCTGGAGGGCCTCTGATAATTACGCGCCCTGGAGGGGGGGGGCGGATTTCCCCCCCCCCCCCCTATGATCTAAAAAACCACGCAACGTAGCGACAAGCGGAAAACGGCGTTAGATAGCTCGAGACCAGCTCTATCGAAAGTATAGGTCTGTTTTTAGGTCAGATCAATATTGAGGTCACCAGGTCATCAAAGGTCAGATTTTCCAGTTTTAGGACTTCGCTTCGAACACCCCCAAATATGTCTGGAACTATGATAGCTACGAACAAACGAGAGAAAAAAATCGAAAGCTCTAGAAAAATGCAATCGCACTTTGTGTCCTCAGATTTGAGCTCAGGTCCATAGTTTAGGCTCCAGAGGTCATCAAATGTCAAAAAGGTTATTTTTTGGCAAAACTGGTTTTCCGCAAATAACTTTTTACCTAATAAAGATAAAGCAATACGTTTGACGCCATCGCGTTTGTCTCGTCAAGGCACTTATAATCATATTCATGTTGACCAGGTTAGGTCAACTGAAAAATTTGACCTCAGGTCAAGGTAATGTGGTGACCCAAGTAGGTAATGTTGCATATTGGGAGACGTGTCTCGACAAGACAAACACATTGGTACCGTTGTCATTTATCTATCTTCATTATGTCGATAGTTATTGACAAAACAGTGTTGGCGGTCACCAAATTGACCTGACCTGGTCACCGATATCATAAATCCGAGATATACAAATTGTAGGTATATATGACCTTATGAAATCCTGCAAGTTTGAAACCGATCGGCCTAAAACTGTGGCTGCAGTACTACCGCAAACGTTTTGGAGGTGGGGTCATCACGCGACCTGGTCTGGTGACCTGACCTGAGATGACCTGAGGTTAAGAATTTTACATAATGTGAGTAGTTAATTTCCTAACAGGTATGCAAAAAACTGCGCTATCCTCGAAAAACTTAGGGGTTGGCGGATTTCGCCCATCCCCCTCCTTCAGGGCGCGTGTTTAACTCCAACTGAAGAGAAACCGTAGACAAACGCACACGTCAGATTTTCGCTGTCTTATAATGCTCCTAATTAAAACCCTACTTATGTGGCACAACAACAGCATCTTTGGAAATGGGAAACCTACCAATATTACCAATGCATAATGGATACAACCTAAGCGAAATTTGGGCATGCTAGCCAAAATTAAAAGTAAACACCAAACGGCAAGTTCCGTCGAGTAAGGCTTCTTACCAATGGCCAGCACACCAAGTTACATACGGATCAAACACCACAACCACTTCGCCGCAAACACCAATCGCTCCTCCTCCCCAGTGACAGATCCACCTCAGCCGTCCCGCAGCTCTACTGGCTCTACTGGCCGTGCTCCAACAACGGCAGCTCTGCTGTCCGTGTTTTAACACCGGCAGCTCTACTGGCCGTGCTCCAACAACGGCAGCTCTACTGTCCGTGTTTTAACACCGGCAGCACTACTGGCCGTGCTCCAACAACGACAGCTCTACTGTCCGTGTTTTAACACCGGCAGCTCTACTGGCCGTGTTTCAATACCGGCCCACCGGCAGCTCTGCTGTCCGTGTTTTAGCTAACACCGGCTGCACTACTGGCCGTGTGTCAGCACCGGCAGCACTACCGGTTGTGCATGAAGCGCAGGTGGGCGCGGAGGTTGGAGCGGCGCGACAGCACCTTGCGACAGATGGGGCACGTCGTCTCCCCCCGGTGCAGGGACTTGTGGCTGGCGAGCGAGGTCCGCAGAGCGTACGTCTGCCCGCACACGTGACAGGCGAACGGCTTGGAATGGCCGGGAGCCTGCGGCGGCGGCACGACGCGCGGCGGCCCTACAGGCAGACCAGGGGAGGTGGGAAGGTCAGGGACCGTACCCGGCAACGACGACCAGGCACACGGCGTAGAACAGTAGGAGCAACGGAACAGGAAGACGAAGGACAAGCGCAGGCGGACAGTCAAAGCCAGCTCACTCCAAACGATGCTTGTGTTAACCAACGCCATCTATTTTACGATAATATTCATGTATAATGTGCAAGCTAATGGATAAAATGTTCTCAGTCTATCAATGGTATTTCAAATGTTACAAGGCATTCACTTTCACGAATAGTCGAGCTCTCGTCGTGACTTGACGACACCGGCTGAGCTACACTGATGTCTCTCCACCACCGATCGATGGACACGATCAGTTCCACTTCAGAACACGACAAATCAAACAGCCTTTCCCGCTAGCTTTACTGTTCCGCTCACGCTCATCTCCCTCATCAACGTCGAACTCTTCAAGCCGGGTTTCATTCTCCGCACCGGCTATACGGACTTCACGCACCTCCACCCGTCCGCTCGCCGAAGCTGCACAATGTCCGCTGCTGTAGCGTCCAGCGTCTGCAGCTCTAGTGCGCAGCGCAGGGGCGGCGCCACCAGGGGGGGGGGGGGGGTATCTTTTTGCCCCATCAGAATTTCACGGAGGCGCCACTCCCAAAAAGGTGCCCCTGCCACAACTGGTCAAAAGAACAGAAATGATGTGACCCTAGTCAAATTTCCTGCATGAGGCCACTGTAGGCCCCCGGTACTAGAAGGAGGACCCCCAGTATTAGACAGGAGGCCCCCAGTACTAGTAGAAGGCCCCGCCCCCGGTACTAGACAGAAGGCCCCCGGTACTAGACAGGAGGCCCCCGTTACTAGACAGGAGGCCCCGGTGTTAAACAGGAGGCACCCGGTACTAGGCAGGAGGCCCCGGTACTAGATAGGAGGCCCCCGTACTAGACAGGAGGCCCCATCTCCGGTACTAGACAGGAGCCCCCCCCCCCCCCCCGCCCCGGTACTAGACAAGAGGCCCCTGGTACTAGATAGGAGGCCCCCGGGAGGAGGTCCCACCTGGGGGAGGAGGCCCCCCTGCGACTTTGTCCCCCCAGGTAAAATCTGGTGGCGCCGCCCCCGGCCCCGCAGCGTCGGTCGTTCTCTCCACTCCGTGCGCGGTGCTGAGGTGGGTTCGCAGGTACGCCTTGCGCGACAGCACCTTGTAGCACACGGGACAGGTAGTCTCGCCGCGGTGGAGGCCCATGTGGTGAGACAGAGAGTCGCGGATGGCGAACGCCAGGCCGCACTCGGGGCAGACGTGCTGCTTCGCCCGCCCACCGCCAGGCTGGGGCTGCAGCTGAAGCCGAGGCAGTGGCGGCGGCGGCGGAGGCAGTGGCAGGCAGAACAGCGGACCTAAGGAACGGGCGAGGGCAGACAAGAGCGTCACAAGCCGACCCAGTATATGGAATATATTTGGAAATAAGTATTATTAATAGGTGTTTTGATAGTGATGCGATAGTAGGCGACACTTCAATTCGCGAAAATTGCTCCATCCCTGCATTTCCGAAGCTGGCCTGGGCCACTTCGTCGCTTACCATATTTCCATGTATTCGCCACCAGGAATCACAATGAAGACTCCCAATCATCGCCAGCAATGGATGGCAACGACGTAGTCTACCGGAGTACCATTCCGATGATGATTTGGAGCTAGAGGCACCGATTGAGAACGATGGTCGAATCCCTTCTGCCGAGACAAGCGATCTACTGGAGGAAACTTCTGGAAACTTACTTTATCCTACGAAACAAGCGATCTACTGGAGGCAACTTCTGGAAACTTACTTTACCCTACGAGGAGGGCAGATAAGTATTGAGATGGGCAATACCGTTGAAGAAAGAATAAAAACAGTTATCACTACCACTAATATATTTTCAATCGACATCAAAATGCATCACCATCATGCAATATTAACGGCATTGCGCAGAATGAAATGAAAATATTACAAAAGAAATGGAGCCAGCTAACATAAAGTATATTATTTATCATGTCGTTGGCTGAAACACCCAAGACACACATTGTTACAGCTAAATTCAGTCACGATATCTACCTATACACGACAATCTCGTCTAGGAATCAAAATTACTCAATTTCGCATACATCATGGGCAACAAAATGGGACAAGCAAAGCTGATATAAACCGTTTCATTCGGAGTGGTATATACAACACAATGGCTGACCTCTGGCTTTAACTGTCCGTTCATTCGTCGACTCGATAGCAAACGCAGAGCTACCAACAAGAATGCACACATTCCTGTTCGTTCGGCGTTTCACCGAGGAACACGACCGACCTCAGGCGGCGAGCACTCCATCAGACACCACACCCAGCGATCCCGCCCGCACAGCAACTGGCCACCGCGGTCCAATCCAATCCAATCCAATCAGCGTCCCGGGTCTCCGTGGGCCGGTCCGCCTTGTCCGTCGCCATCTCCCATCCGATCCCCACCGAAGGAGACCAGGCCGAGTGGGCGACCAGTCAGAGGACCTCCTCGGCCGCCTCCTGCCGGGAGGACCGGCTGACTGGCCGGCAACCCGACTCCACTGGCCTCCTGTTTAACCAGGTAACGTCCCTGCTGGGAGCTGTGCTGGCCCTGCTGGCTTGTCTGGCCGCTGCGCTGGCCCTGCTGGCCGCTGTGCTGGATGTGCTGGCCCTGTTGACCAACGCCGTGCTGGCTGTGCTGGCTGTGCTGGCCCTGGTGGCCCTGCTGTCCGCCGCCGTGTTGGCTGTGCTGGCCTTGTTGGCTGTGCTGACCGCTGTGCTGGCCGTGCTGACCGCTGTGCTGACCCTGCTGGCCGGTCTGCTGGCCGTGGTGGTTGGCCATGTGGACCGCCAGCACGGAACGCCTGCTGTACACCTTGCCGCAGATGGTGCAGCGCGTCTGGCCGCGGTGAACCGCCTGGTGGTGCCACAGGCTCGACTTGGACGTGAACGTCTGCTCGCAGCGGTTGCAGGAGAAGCGCGCGAGCGGCGGCAGCGGCAGCGGCAGCGGCCACCCTGTGTCCACACACAGACACACAAACAGCGCGTCAGTCACAGCGGCACGACAGCGGAGAAAACCACCGCGCCAAGTCTCAACCACCGGCAGGGATTCTGCTGAGAAGGCAGCAAGTCTGTATTTGCGAGTAATGGCTGAAGGAATAGGAAGAAGATAGTCTCATAAAAGCTTCCGAAACGGCGTAAAGCTCTGTCATCATTCGTCAATGGCGACCACACTGGTCACGAACTTCTCAGAGATTTCAGTCGAGACTTCTCAAAATGAAACCCCTCATCAGAGCCCAATATAATAACGAGACTATTGGACCTCTGAACAAGAAGTTCAGACCAACGCCGAACAAATTCCGGCAAAATCATAAACAACTTAAGTCACCGTCTGTTATCAACAAAGGGCGCCACGCGCCGCAGCTTTCAGGCAACGTGCCGAGCCGGGCGTACCTTTAACGTCTGCTGGCCGGCTGAACAGGGCCGCCGCGCGGCGCGCGCCTAGCTGAACTTGTACTCGGGGTGACGCTGCAGCACGTGGCGGCGCAGGCTGGGCCGCGTGCCGTAGATGACGCCGCACACGGGACACCTGGTGCGCCCGCGGTGAATCGCCATGTGGTGCGAGAACGAGCCCGGCGTGAAGTCACGGCTGCATATCGGACACTGGATGCGGCCGTTGGCTAGCGGAGTCATCCGAGCCCAAGCGACATCTACCGGCCAGGAGAGAAACCAGCCGCGCTCAGAAGCGAGCGCCACACCAGAGACATCTGCCGGCCACCGCCGGTCGAATCGTAGCGTAGTCGGGGACAGCTTACATATCAGGACAATTTGAGTCATATCTCAGGAAAACATCTTAGGCTTCGTCAAAACTTACTCTTATCCTCTCAGGGAAAACCGCGAACGGAATATTTGATTCTCGGGAGCAAATAAATGTACTTTCGTAGGTGATCTACGACACGATTATAACGTCAGTCTTCCGATTATTCCACCAGCGAATAGTTCAACGGTTAAATGAGACTAACCCCTGAGCACAACAAATATTAATCACAGTGGAATCCAATGCACCATCACTACCGAAGAACATTCTACCAATGGACTCGAGATAATTACCGAGGGACTATCAAACGATCCGTTCTAGCACAACAGAAAACAAAACAAGTGAAGAAGCATGCAAGACTGATATCGAACAGCATCCCGCACCAGTGAAGTTGGACAGCGTGACCTACCGCCGCCACGACAGCATGCAATGAAGCGCGCAGTCGAAGCATTTTTGCACACTTCACGGAATCGAAAGTCGATTGGAAAATTGCTGACTAATTGCCGATATGGTCCTGCGGCATGACCAGAGAAAGAGAACTACGGAGTTATTGCCAACGGCGGACCCTGTCCGAACCGTGCAAGATAAACCACGGACACATTGGCCCCAGGAAATGTTCGAAGCAGGATGGCTGGTCCAAAACCGGAAGCAGCACGTCTCCACGGCAGGCCGGGGACGAGGACGGAAGCCTTTCGCCTTAGCGACCCTAGCGCCTTCTAAAGGCGATAACGGCGGCGACCTTCAAAAACCATGCGCGTCTCTCCCGCAGCTTTGTGAATGCCAGTAAAGCTAGCAGAAATGTGTCGTAAACTTCCCGAGTCTCGCATCAGAAAAACCGAGGAGTATCGACGAACATGTCGAGTTCAATGTCGGCGTGGGAATGTATCAAACACAGCATTCGGAATGTTCTCCGGAAATTGTATTTACCATATCTATTCTGCATGCGTAACTAAGACGTGACAGCTTTTCCCAAAACATAAGCTCACTTCGCAGGTTTATCATCCCGCAGCTGAGCTTAACGCATATACTTACACTAAGTACATACAAAGTAAATAAGACCGCTATTCAGTCCGCCGAAATGCCAAAAAAAACGACCGTTCTCGACATGCAATCCCTTAAATCAGTAGCAACATGATACATTACTTTAGCGTTGAGTTTGGTCAAATATCAAAACAGTGGAACACATTTCCCTGTCCTGTCGTATGAACAGCTAAGACGTACCACCTCGGACGAAATCGCCCGAATCACTGCCCAGACAGAGATCGTCGGCCAAGACTCAGTTTCCCTTTGGACACCTGCCGGTATCACTCCAGCAGTATGGGGTTCCGCCCCTACGGCTAGCACACACCACGCGACACTGCTGCACGGCGAACCGCCCAGTCCTTTCTCCGCCGCCCGGGTCTCTACACATCCTCTACGCCGCGCCCCATCACTTCTCTCCATATCGATCTCCGCCACTGTCGGGACGCTCAAACCGTGCCACGCTCTTCCCAATCAATCTGACGTCTCCAACAAATCAATCTGACGTCTCCCCTAATCAATCTCACGTCTCCCCCAATCAATCTCACGTCTCCCCCAGTCCACCAGCTGACTGGTCGCCCTGCCTCTCCGCCTGGGCCTGCGGCGGCGGAAGATCCGCCTGCGGCTGTGGAGACCGCTCCTGCTCAGCCTGGCGGGTCTCCAGCAGACTGTACAGTCGACTGCCGGCGCGCGCCGTCGCCCCCTGCCAGGCGGACAGCGGCGGCGGGGGCGGGGGCAGCAGCGCTGCGGCCGCCGCCGGGCCCGGCTGGTCCAGGCCGTGCTGCGAGCGCATGTGGACGCGCAGGTTCCAGGCGGTGCTGTAGACGTTGCCGCACTCTGGACACTTGGTGGAGCCAAAGTGGGAGGCCAGGTGGCGCCTCAGGTAGACGGGCGACTTGTAGCTGCGGCCGCACACGTGGCACACGCAGCGCGAGCCTAGAACAGGCGCGCGGCACGGTCAGCGAGTGCTGCGGCGGCGGCGGCGGCGGCGGCGGCGGCACCGTGCCCCGCAGGCAGGCCGGCCCACACCGGCTGCTACCGGAACATACCGGCTGCTACCGGAACATACCGGTATGCCGCCGTACCGGTATGCTGCCGTATTGCTGGATTCGGATCTCTCAGAGGGACGACGCGCTCATGGCGTCTGCCTGCGACGTGTTCACGCCGCTGTTTACCTCGGAAGAAAGGATCGACAGAAATATTGGCATTGGATTTATCATCCAACCAAACAGAGAATCGAGAGAAGAAAAAAATAAGTTCCGACTGTGGAAGAATTGAATGGTTGGCCCAGCTGCGCAATACATATGCGGCTCTAATCAATTTGGATGTGCTAGCAATCAAATTAAAACCCTAGTGCGGGTGCCTCGCACGGGTGCGAGGCAAGTTTTCCTCGCACGGGAGCGAGGCAAGTTTTCCTCGCACGGGTGAGAGCAAAGTTACCAGGCCAGCGTGACAATCCCGGACACAGCCCCTGAACGTCCAAATATCAGACAGAAACACGTACTGGCTAAAAGACCGAACTTGAACAAAACGAAAGAAGTGTCAGTAAAGCTTCGCTGGACTCCCTCAACAAAACGTGGTGATAAGACCATTTCAAGAACTTGCGATTTTAGCAAAACGAGACAAAAATTTATGAGATACTGCGACTCTACCGAATACGGACACTTTCGATTGTACCAAATCGGGTGTTGACGAAAAGATAATTGATTTCGTAGCGTTTGAGTTTCGATTGAGAATGTCAAACATTAATGCATATCATAATTGAAGGTAAACGCCACGATTTCACAATCGAAAGTCACAAATGTGTCGTAACCTATAAATACATCTAAATGACACTGATCCAGACCATGTTTTTGTCGCCATTTGTATGATAATAGTCCCGTTACCATATAGATGTACTACTACAGATCCCTCATACCTTAGTGATTAGTATTAAAGGTAGAATATTTAATATAACCCATCACCAAAAGTGCCCACCTAACAAAACAAAAGCAACTTGTCAATTATCCAGAAAACCAATTGTGTCTAACTCACTATGACAAGCCAATCCCTCGACTTATTTGTAGTAAGCCACCACCAATAGTAAGTCCCTCTTTCTGCCAAAACAGCACTCCACTACAAGGCTGAATCAACTGTTATGTCGACAAACCAACGACCGTTAAGACCTCGCCTGTAAGCATGTCTTCACTCCGCCCTCCACCTTGTACCGTGCCATCATTATCAACAAACTGCTCGTTGACCGCACCCCGATCCAGACCGTCTTCCAGCCGACCGTTACCGCTCTGGGGGCGACTATGTCGCTCACCGCCGCCCACCCCGGCGTCAGCGATCCTGTCACCAATCAGCAGCGTCACCGCGTCACTGGTCCCCCACATAGTGACCCAGCCACTGCCACTGCGCGACCTCCGCCGTCAGCGATCCTGTCACCAATCAGCAGCGTCACCGCGTCACTGGTCCCCCACATAGTGACCCAGTCACTGCGGCTGCGCGACCTCCTCCGTCAGCGATCCTGTCACCAATCAGCAGCGTCGCCGCGTCACTGGTCCCCCACATAGTGACCCAGCCACTGCGGCTGCGCGACCTCCGCCGTCAGCGATCCTGTCACCAATCAGCAGCGTCGCCGCGTCACTGGTCCCCCACATAGTGACCCAGCCACTGCGGCTGCGCGACCTCCGCCGTCGGACAATCCTCGGCGGCATCATCACCGCCCGCTTCCTTTTCAGACAGCGTCGCACGTCCGAATTCAGCCGACCCCGCAACACTCCTCGCTGGCCTGCCAGGGCGCCCCAGACCCCTGGCTCTACCCCTGCCTCTGGCTCGCCCTGTGCCGCCTCCTCGCTCTGCGCCGCCACGTCTGGTCAGCGTGCGCAGCGGACGACCCGCGCTGCGCTCCACGAACGGAGAAGCTTCCTCCCTCTCCTCCCCCTCCTCCTGCTTGACCCCGGCGGGTTCCCCTGCCGCGGCAGCTCTGTCGACCCCGGCGGGTTCCCCTGCCAAGGTAGCTCGGACTCTGAGTTGTTTGCGGCTGCGCGGCGTCAGACCCTCGGGCAGTGGCCGGTCGTGCACGGTGCGCATGTGCTGCTGCAGGTTGCTGAGGGTGCTGTAGACCTGGCTGCACACGGGGCAACGGGTGGTGCCCTGGTGCACCGGCTCGTGGCGGCGCAGATAGACGAGCGATTTGTAGCTGCGGCCGCACACCGCGCACGTCGGACGCAGGCCTAGAACAGGCGCGGCGGGAACAAAGACCAGTCAGCATCGGCACCGGCACCGCCGGACTCGGCAGCATGGCAGGCTCTAAGGGATCGGGGTGCAGGTGTCGACTCGAAAATCAGCGTGGTGGAGGTCGAGGGTTGTGGTGTCAGCTAAATGGATCATTGTTTAACGGACCGGACGCAGCCAAGATCTGTCGATGTTATTTGTCCGCCACAGTCTATCGATGTTATTTGCACAAAATGTCCAGTGTGCTGCTGTCGCTTGAGCCCAAGAAGACCCGGCGTTAGCGAATGCTAACCGGAGTCGTCCCGAGTTAAAAAAGACTAGGTTAAAAATAAAAGGCCACTAGCTGACGAATGTGAACCGATTGTAACACCTCACGAAATGCAATCAGAGACATCACCATTTATAACATTTATTTGGGGTACACCTTGTTCCTTACAAAGCCAAATGCAACACTGAACAAAACTTCTTACGGTAGAATACAAAAACCAATTTAAACTGCTGCCACTTACGTCGAACGTAACACCATAACATATGTAGCATCAATCGTGCGAATAACATAAGGGATCCACAATGCAGAGAAGCTGTATTAGAAAAATCACCACAGATATATAATTCTTAAAAGCCGCACAGCTATGCAAGTACCGGCCACCCCGCAACATTCACGAAAAGCAGGCAGGGCACCACGAGAAACCACAACCACCGCATTGCGTTCCGTCGCTGCACGACCGCGCCACGCAGCGGCCGGATCGCTGAGACACAACTTCCGACCGCCGTCACCAGATGGCAGGGGCGTCGAGCGCGGCGAACGCTTCCTCGCGCGTGAGGCCGTGCACGGTGACGAGGTGGCGGCGCAGGTGGGCCACACGGCTCAGGCCGACGCCGCACAGCCGGCACAGCGTGGCGCCGCTGTGCGACCGCTTGTGCTTGTTCAGCGACGAGGCATTGGCGTAGACCCGGCCGCAGACGGAGCAGGCCAAACCACCGCCGCCGCTGCCGCCGACTGCGAACAGAACCGGGCCCGCGAAGGCGAGAGCGGTCAGCGGCGAGGCACGCCCACAAAACGGCCAGAGGTTGGCCAGGCGCCGGTCAACGGCCGCCACATGACCGGCATAGCCGACAAGACGATGGAAAATAACTGGCGAGGCTCCGGGCCTCGAGAGGAAGGCGAGCGAAATGCATTGTTCTGGGCAGCGCGAAGGATATCGGTAGGAATGCGAATGGAAGCCAGTTTATCGAAGAGCAAATGTGGCCAATGCAGTTTCAAACGCCAAAAAACAAGACCTAAGGAATTCTTCAGCCAAAAATGCAAAAATCCTTTTCTTTAAACAAGAAAGTTAAATGCCAATGCAGAACATCTCATCGAAAATCGCGCGTACAACCTTGTTCCCGGCACCGAAACGGCGCCTCGTCCGGCCAGCCTGTCCCTTCGCATCGTACCTTACCGCTGGCTGGCCAGCTCGGGGTGAAGGAGCTTTATGTGCGAGTTGAGACGCGTCTTTCTGTCGAAAGTCAGGCCGCACACTGTGCACGTGGTGTAGCCGGTGTGCACGTACAAGTGCTGCAGGAACGATTTGCGGTGTGTGAACCGCTTGCCACAGACGGAGCAAATGTTGGCCGGCCGCGAGTCGCCCGCTGAAACACGACACGGCGACACGGCCATCACGTGGCGTCGGTACCGACAGGTCAGCGACCAGCAGTCGGTCGAGACCACAGCCTCGACTGACTGCACTTAGGATAGCAGCCGACAGCGGAGAGAAATGCAGATGACATGCAAATGTGTCGGAGTTCCGGGGTACGAGCCCAATCCATGTTTATTTGCCAAAAATAAATTGGTACGTTCGAGGCAAATTTTCAGACGGACGAACGACGACGGAGGGGATATAATCATCTTTTGCCGAAAGTATATTCTGACATCAAACATAGACGGCAAGCATGTGAACAAACGAATGGCCATGGGGAGCGAGTGTCCATAGCTCGTTCTTCAGTGAATACAAAGTGAATACGATTGGTCCGCGCACCGGCAGTTGAAATGCGGGCCATCTGTCAATGGAAGCTACAAATTATCATAATCATAAAATGGTGATGAAAGCAAACCAAACTGAATAATCGTCCCATTCACGAATGAAATCACCAAACGCCACCACTGACGACGCCAGCGCGTTCCATCCAAGCCCTCTTCAACCCAGACCTGCAACGCCAGCCGTCCCTGCCATCATCACAGCGGCACTTCACGGACCATCCACACAACCGCCACCGCTCCTCCGGCGCCTCGGAAGGCCTCGGCATCGCATCACGTCACGGGGCGCGGGGCCGAAAAACGGGCCTCGGAGTGACCCCGCCGCGACCGCCAGCATCCTCCAGCGCAGTGGCCGGTCGTGTCGTGCGCGGACGCGGGCAGAACGCGCCGCGCACACCGTGCGCAGAGTGCAGGTGAACGTTGAGCCGCGTGGGTCGATCGAACACGCGCTGGCACAGGTGGCACTGGGTGCGGCCGCGGTGCATCTGCACGTGGCAGCGGTACGAGTTGACGTGCTGGTACACGGCGTCGCAGACGGCGCATTTGTACGGACCTGGACCTGCAACACAGGGGGCGCTCCGGTCGGAGGGCGGCCACGAGCCTGAGCTGACGGCGCCATGAAGCGGTGGTGTGCGGATCGCAACCGGAGACGGGGTTCGTGGGCGGACCGACCGGCGGACCGACCGGCGGACCGTTCACAAGATCGGACAGGGCCCTGGTCCGAGTCCAGCCGACGAGCAGCAACGAGGCTCGGAGGAGTCAATCGATCCGAATTAAAGAACAAAATCACCTCGTGGACATCACTAGCAACGTTCAGATGCCCACGTATTCATGAAAAATGAGATGATCGTCAGCGAAGAAGATGGGATGGCGAAGACAGATAAAATTATGTCGACATGCCCATTAGACCTCTTGATTCGGAACCTCAAATATCGACATGCATCAGACCTTCTGGAATGGAATAGCAACCTGGAACGAAATAGGCAACTCTCAATTTGGCCTGCGAGTCCTCAGGGAGTTCAGGACCAGCCACACCAGGCAGTGTAAGACAAGAAGAGAAGGCTGACAAGTCGCCATGTTTTACAGTTCGACCTCCTCGGCACTCACGCCGACCAAATTACCTTCAGATCGACGCATGGTATGATGCGCTTGCAATAGACAGATGAAATTCGCCTGACACAAGGCCTCATCTGTGACATACCGATTATGCAAACTCAAATACCTCATCGGCACAGAAATGTGCGAGTTTGCTACATACACATACGAGTGTGCGAGTTTGCTGCTACAGTGCGAGTTTGCTGATAATTGGGGCCTATGAGCGCGGTAACTGCCAATGTTATATATGGCGTTAAACCGTGCGGGTTCACATTTTCACTAACTTTTGCCGTCTCTGGTGACTACTCAATGTTAATTATACCAAAAACACGCGCGACGAGTGCTTTGCACGCCCTACCTACCCTATGCAATGACTATGTCCATCCAAACATATAAATAAACGGTTATCCTCACGTCGTCCAGTTCAACATGAAAACGCTGACAGGTGCAGATTTCAAGCCTGGTCTCCGTCGTTTCTCTTCACTTGTATGGCGCGAGTTTTCGTTTACGTCTTAATGTAAATCCACGAGAAAAAAATAATAAATTGCAAAATTAATTACGTTATAAAAGAAGTCTAAGTATCCGCTCGTAAAATATTTGCATCAATCGCAAAATGCAATCAGATAACCGCGCACCGAAACCATCGAAAGTTACCGAATGATGAAAACTTGATTAGGAAAGAGCTACATATAAAATCATCAACACATGTCAGGATAAAAATAACGGTCCTATTCCTGACTGCACAAATATGCATGACGGACACAGGTTATAGAGCAACATAAACTACTACCTCATTTTTCCAGTCGGTACATTCCGGTCACTTCGTTTTTCATGCCTTCTCTCCCACCGGCTCATCACGCAAACTCGCGCCAAAAAACAGGCGAGCGGGGAGGGCAGCGTCCCGTCCCGCGCGCGCAGAGGACGGGCGCCATCGTACCACGGCGGGCGGGACGCTCGGGACGCTCGGGCGCAGGGCGGGACGCTCGGACGCCGGGCGGGAGGCTCGGGCGCCGGGCGCCGGGCGGACGGCGGCGGGCGGGCGGGCCTGCGTCCCAGCCGGACAAAGGCCTGCCCGCCGCGTCTGCCCGCCGCCGGCTGACAGCTGGCGCCGGCGCGGCGGAGCAGCTGCGGCGGCGCGGCAGCTGCGGCCGGACGTGGGGTAGGAGAGGGGAGGGGGAGGGGACGGGACGCCCGGCGCTGGCGCGGCGGGACCCGGGACCGATCGAACGGCGGCTCCGGCCGGCCGCCCAGCCGGGAAGGCCAGACCAACGATCGGCGTTCCGCGTAGAAAGCAGACTTATCAACGATTCTTTGTGAATCGACTACGTTTGAATGAAATCATTCTTATTTCAAATGAATCGCTCATGAGTCTATTCACCTCATGCACAAACCTGTCGTTGAGTCACTGCTAGAAACATGCATACGGAGAAAGCCACTGCTAGAAGCATTCATACAGAGAAAGTAGGCTGAGTGGACACAAAGCCACTGTCTAATCCGCCCTAACTAAGTACCTTGGTACTGGTAGACGTAGAGTAGGTAAACGTAGAATACTCAGGTAAGGTACCTACCTCATACTTTGGTTCATAAACCATGCAGTACACTGAACACTCGCACCTTTTTTCACATGACAAATCCCTAAAAGTCTCTAAAAATCCTATTTTCATAATTCCTAGACCATATAAAAACAAACAAATCATAAACAAACGTTTGCATACAATCATAAACAAACGTTTGCAAACATCATCCGACAGCCTGCCCCAAATATCACTGTTGCATCTGCGGCGCTATATTTCACATCAAGCTTAATACAAAAGAATGATGCAAAATAAAAATAAATTATGCGAAATAAAAATAAATGTTCTGTTCGCTTCAAATAAAAGCGAAACATCAAGTCATTAATGCTTTTGGAACTTGGAATTGTATATTATAATAAATATCATAACTATAATGTTAAAACCTCACCACTGCAGTCCTATTTTAGCGCGTGTTCAGCAATGAATTTATCTGGCGTCGCGCCACTTTCGCCCATCAACCTTAGCTGCTTTTATCTTACCACCTATTTGTATCATTCAATGACAACACCTGACGTCATTGAAATGTATACACCAGGCCAGGTTTTGAATATGACTGCAAATATTAAGGAGAGCCGTCTGGCATAGTTTAAATGTGTTATTTATATTCCAATATTAGGTATCTTATGTATAAGCAGCAATTACTCAGTTAGTCAGATCAGTTATCAGTTATCAAGAATTGTATGGATAATTTAGTATTTAATAAACAATCAAGCCTTGATGCTGATGATTGGGGCTAAGGGTGCCGCAACAATTTAGTTATATGGCGCTCAACAATCAAGCCTTATCGATGTGATTACTGATGACGTCATATGGTCTACAGTTATAATTTTCTCTCTGGGTGGTAGGGTCTTTTCATCTACTGCCCGGCACACAACATTATTAATTCAAGTCCTTTTGGGCCTTTCTTTTTTTGCTTAAGAGTGCTCGTCTCGTAGTCGTCAACACGGTGTTGAGGGTAGCCAACAAGGTAATCGTCCAGCTGGACCCACCAGCATAGTGGCAGCCAAGGTTAAGTTGGTTTTGTTATGTTGTTTACTTGTTCCATGCTATTTTTTGTCTGAACTATAAAGTGGTAAATTTGATTAAGCCATGATTGATGAAAGAAAGCACACAAAGACAGTGTCATGCCTAAGATTCATATCATAATAACTCATAGATTCATAGATGCCTGACTAATAAGGTTACTTGGTCAGTTGCATTTATTGCATAATTTATTTAGTTAATAGTAATTAAAGGGAATATGTCACCTTGAAAGTTGTCTTGAAATTTGGCTATACGGGGTATTTCGAGGTGAAACAACGAATATGGTATTCGTTTGGACGATAGATGGATATCCGTCGAAGAGTTTCAAGTTTCGTGCCCCGATCGGGCACGAAACAGACGAACAGCGTCTTCTAAAAAGGGCCCCTTTTAGAAGAAGCTGTTTCGTGCCCCGATCTACTACCACGACACGATCCTGTCCACGATCCTGTGTCGAAACTGCTTAGCGTAGCGAGGTAATTAATTATTTCACCACAACCTGTTTTTCTATCTACTCTACAAATCTGCTATCTCAGTTAAAAAACCCATGTCAAGGTGAATTATTACCTTTAAGTATGCATTGATCGAGCGATGCGCATACGCAGTGTGAGTCATTGTGAATGAATCATTCATGAGCCATTCATGTTAGCCGCGAGTCACTGTGAATCGACTCACCAGTGTCAATGTTGAGTGAATGAGTCATTGTAGAATCATTCGTTATGGTGTGAATCACTGTAAATCGACTCGTGAAAAATATGAATAGTTGACAAGTCTGGTAGAAAGGACGACAAAGCTGACTGCGAAAAAATGACGCTTCCCAAGTAAAATCTCTTCTTTCACTTCATGTATCCCATAAACGTGGTGGTCGTCAATTATCAGTGTGACATCTGATGTCTTTAGTTTCAAATAAATAATAAGGATTCATGTATTATCAATTCATTCGTAAAGATAAATGTCCGAGACATCTTGTCGAACTACGTTTTGTCAAATCCATACCTGGAATCCATGCAAATATTCCATAACCAAGTCACTGAATTACAAAATAATTTCGCTTTAAATACAATCCTTACCTCCTCATAATAAATCCGCGCACATATACTTATAAAATCACCCAGTGAAAGTCCCCCATGAAGGTGCAGGCAACTGATTCACGACATTGGTTCCGACTTTCCACCATCGTTCTGTCGCAGCCGTCATCGGCATTTCGAACGCTCTCGTCGTGCATTTGGAACGTTGTGCTGCCCCTTGATCGCTGTCGTTGAGAGAAGTGGCTCTCGAACTCCCATACAGCTGTATACAGCACAGCCTCCGGACCATTGTCAGTCTGGCACCACTCAGTGCGGTAGCCGCGCGTCGCGTCGCGGTCACCACTAAGCGTGTCGCGTCGCGGTCCTGCTGTGCCGTCCGTGGTCTGGGCACCACGCGGCCGCCAGCTGTCGCGGTCCAGGCAGCCGCCGACCAGCCGACACACCGGACCCTCGCCAACGGCCGGGCTGCTCCCCCGCCGTGCGGGCGGGGAGGGGAGGGGAGGGACGGTCTCCCGTCACCGGCCCCGGCGCCAGCACTGGGACCGGCCCCGGCGGCCACCGCCACCACAACACGCCGGGCCGAGCCGGCGTCGACCGGCCCCAGCTCAGACACCCGTCACACACGCTGCTGCATCCACCCACGCACGTACACACACACATACACATACATACACATATACACACACATTCCACGACCAAACGACCAGTGCCTAACACCCGACCATTTTTGATTTTGATCAAAATGGGTGTATATGATAATATTATGCGTAGATAACGACTACCACAATCCTAGCCCTCTCATGTCGTGTTTTCGAATTATCGCCTCGGGCAATTTTGAAAGTTCACTGAGCAAGGCTAATTTTGATGAGCTGTAACTTGTACACTATTGATTGCAGTTCCCAAAAACTGTATATTGTTCAAATGACAAAGATGTCAAATATTTTAGCTCTCATTTTTTTCTCTCAAAATGTTGGATGATTCATGACGTCATGATTGTTACCTATTTTTGGGTAACTTTTGGTTACTCCTAGCGCCTTGAAAGTCGAATGTAGAGGTTTTAACCCCTATAACTTGGACGACTTTCAAGGAAATGGCTTAAAATTGTCCAGAACCATGTTTTCGATGATGCTGAGCCCAAATATATTTTTGGGGAGCTTAAAAAAATCAGCCCTATTTTCAAGTTTGTCTTCTTCAAATTTCCAATATGAAAGAGTACTGAAAAACTTATTAACCATTTTCAATATCACATTGATCAAATAATCATCCAATTTCAACAGAAACGTCAACAAATGTCCAAAACCATGCCACCATTGTGGCATGTCAATCCCGCCATTGTGGCAGTCACAATATTGTGGCATGCTTTTGGGCATATTTTTACATTTCTGGGGACATTCCAAAGTTGATCCGTTGAATTTGAATTAGAAATAATGCATTTTTTCGGGATTCCTTCCTTAATACAAATTTACAAAAATAATTGTTCGAAAATAATTTTCCGAAATTTGAATTTGTGAAAATATATAAAACAAAAATAATGACAATATTCAAGTTCAGCATCATCGAAAACATGGTTCTGGACAATTGTAAGCCATTTTCTTGAGTCATCCAAGTTATAGGGGTTAAAACCTCTAAACGCGTTCACTCAAATTGTCACCCCTTTTCGGTCTCCTGCCTACGCCCCTGGGAATATTGTTTTCACTTTTAATAGTACAAATAATGTAGTTAAAACCACGGCAAATCGTTTGCGACTATCCCTGAGTCTCTAAGATGTATATTTAGGGCAGGGAGCAGAATCTGCTTCCAATTATCATGCAATTATTATCTTTTAAATTAGAAATAAAATATTTATAAAAAGAACCACATCCACCTTTTTACTGAAAGCTAATTGATCAAAGATGGTTGTGACGTCAATTTTTTTTCTCGACTTTCAAGGCGCTAGGGGTAACCAAAAAAGATCCCAAAATAGATCACAAAATCATGACGTCACAAAATCAAAATTTTGAAAAAATGAGATAGCCAAAATATTTGTCATATTTGTAATTTTAACAATATACAGTTTTTGGGAACTGCAATCAAGAGAGTACAAGTTACAGCTCATCAAAGCCTTGCCTAGACTTCAAAAATGCCCGAGGCGATAACGCAAAAACGAGTAACCTGAGGTCTACGATTGAGAGTCGTTTTCTGCACATAAAGATTACCCTATACACCCATTTTCATCCAAATAAAAAATGGTCGGGTGTCAAATTTGGTCGTTTTGACGTGGATTGCCCCACACATACACGCACACGGACAGACAGGGGTTGCTGTGTGGACAGCAACCCAGCCGGTGGGCGTCAGCCGTCCCTCCCTAACGAAAGGAAATATACTCCTAGATCGGGCGGATGGCAGCAATTATGCAATGGCCATATGAGTTAGCAAGTGGTCATTTTCGTTATGTTATATCTTACTGAATAATCAAATGATACCAACGTCAGAGTACATGAGCACTTCAAAAATGATTCGAGTTGCTTAAAAACATTTGGAACTCATCCATCCGGACTATAAAATGCATCAACACATTGTTCACCATACAACAATTTACGCGTCAATACACTAATTTATATGTAGCGTTTTGGTAAATCATGCTGTCAGCGCACAACCCGAAGAGCAAACTCGTCAATTTAATCCTAAATGATGGATCCTCGATAATCCTGATTGAAGTTTGAAGGAGATAAGCCATCCTCAGATTTTTTAAAGAAATTCCCGAGTAACGACTGGATATCATAAAACAAATATGAGCAGCCACAAAAATTTACCCTGTTCTTTATTCGACCGAATTCTGGGATCTTTCGAGAGGACTAATGCATTAAATGGCTGCGAGTCGTCGAGGCGACTGTGAGTGAATCTAACCTGTTTTTTTTCTCTCTCTTCTGCTTTTAGGTACCTTTGTTTGGCTCGAACGCCGAGGTACGGCGAAGCCTCCACAAAACCACGGCGTTTGTGCGGTCAGACGCCCGCCGGCCTGAACACTCCACCTCTCACGCACTCATCCACACACTGACACGCCACATACACAGACAGCAGGACAGCGGCACGGGCAGAGAACAGTGTTGATGGTATTCTCGTACAGTGCTGAGCGCCAACTCACCTGTGGGACAGTGGAGTGGCGGCCGGCGCCGCGGCGTCCGGTCGCAGCAGGCCGGTCACAGCAGAACCGCGGCTCGCAGCACGCGGCACGAGGCACGCCGGCTCAAGCCATGCCGCCGCGAGGCGACACTTCGCGTCGAGACGCGCGACACGATAGTCCACGCACGCGCGAGATGCGACCTAGCCCAACACGAGCCGCGGCCACAGCAAGATTGCAAGATTCGGCGCGCGACTAAACTTAACAGCGACCTAACCCATCGCGCGCGGCAACCAGAGAGCGAGCGGCCTCAAGAATGGAAGATAGACTACTCGACTAGCCCAGGCGCCGATGCTAGACGCCACTGAGACACTACGGCAACCCTGGAGCGACCTATCCACCAACAGATCGGATCTGACTCCGAGATAGGTTAATTTAGGTGGGATAGTTTTAATTTAGGTGGGATAGTTTTAATTTCATCGGCAGCGGGCACACGAGCAAGCAATGCAGCGCGTGTTGTGCATATAAAACGGCTATCAGTACTGAACGATCGGCGGCAGGGCACGGCAGAGCACGGTGCGCGGACACGAGACGCGGGGGCAGAGTTACGTTAGCACGCGGCTGCGGCACACATCAGAGTTACCGTTACGTTACCTACAGCGGTTACCGTTACGTTACGAGCTGGCACGTGTGAGACGAGTAACACGAGGAAGTACGAGAATACCAACAACAGTCACTAGCTAACGAGATATAACTGCCGGCTGCTGCCCCTTCCACCCACCCGGCCCGAAAGTGTATGAAACCATGTTCCCAGAGGCGAACTTAGCCAACCAGGTGGTTTTGAAATTGAATGGAACCATCTGAATCTGCCGCGGACCCCAATGTTATGGTTGAATGCATAAACTAACTAAAATGACCTAATGAAATTCCACGTTCTTAACCGTCTTATTGAATAGCGCCACATCCCACCAAATAACAGAATTGAATATCTAAAATTAGTCCAGAAATTGACCTGGCTCTTCCAACAGGCTGGTTATTGATTAACTTTTTGGAACGCTTCAATCATGATTCATTTTGGAATATGAATGATTCAATCGCCGTTCGATTCATGGCGAAAATTTGAGAATTGATTCTTTCCAATTCAGAGAATCAATTTTTTTAATCGATTCACGTTTGATTCAACATTTACATATGTGGTTAATTTGTCAAATCAATAAAATTGAGAGAGAAAAATACTCTATCTTAAAACATTGTTACAGCAATACTATTGCAGTATAAATGAATGCAGCCACTGGGACTGCATGTATTTGCACAATTTACCAGTGTACTTGAATCGTTAACAATCGCTAAATCTTTTGATTTAATCAGCATTGACTTGATGCGGGTTTTGATTCAATCACGATTCATGAATAAAAAGATCTGGTGGTGAATAAACTATTGATTTATTCAAGGAATTTTGATTGAACGATTACAATTGATTAAATCAGTGTCGAATCAATAAACAATCTGCTCAACTGCTCAGGAACTAGAGACATTTCTGTAGTTTAAGGCAATATACAAATTTCGCCAGCAGTATAGAAAAACTATATTCTAAACAAGGATATTAAATTAACAATGTCTGACGTAATTAGCGCATTACATTGCGACATTGGGCCCAATTCGTTTCCATTTATCGCGCGCATAAGCAAAAGTATTGCTTGCACAAACGTGCACGCCAGTTTAATCCCCCTAGGACAGCAGCCGGCAGTGGAGTTTGTAAACGGGACTAACCTTGTGATGCTCCGTCCTCGCCAGAAGTCGCCGCTAACAAGTCGCTGCCGCCTGAAAATAGGACAGGGATTATTATGGCGTAAATAGTAACAACACTTACTAAAACAGACTAACGTTGCAAGTTTGTTCGCACACCAAATTATATCTGTACAGATATACCCATATGACCAAGTCAAAGAATGTTAGCAGAAAAAGCGAGACGCATCATCTATATGTGAATGTGACGCATTACCTTTGAAAATAAATGTGTCAGAAACTATTCAGTAGCAATACACTACATGACCTAAAGTGTCACAAAATACAATTTCTTGAATACAAAGTAATCAATGATTGCAGAGCAACTACTTGCCACTGCAATGATGATAAACAAATAACTGGCACAACAGGTCCAAAGAAAGAAAGGTCTTTGCTCAGATGATCATCAGAAAAGATAAATGTTGAACTAACAACAACTGCAAGCTAACAAAGAAACTGCTCCACTGAAACATGTAAAGCATTGAAAGAGATTATCAAATGAAGAGTTATAAGCAATATCAACACATACCTTGTTCTGATACCCTGCTGAGAAGACCAGCCATGTCGTTTGAACTTGCTGAGTGGTCCGACCCATCAAACTGCGACGCTTCGAACGTTGACACCTGGCCCAGCGTGGCCTCTAAACTAGCGTCATCGTCATCGTCCGCAATGTCTATTTTCTCCACTTTGATGCCATAGTCTTGCTGCTGGACAGCTGGCTGTGGCGGTGGCGGAGGTTCGTGCAAAGGTGGGGGCAGCGACGCCAGCTCGGCGACTGACACGGGCGGCGGCGGGGGCGGCGGCAGGGCAGCTGCCTCTGGAGGCGCCGCTATCACATCGCCAGCCGGGTCCTGAGACACCGAGCCTGCCGCCGGCGGCGGCAGCGGCGCGGCAGATACCGCCGACTGCACGTGCTGCACATGCTGCACGTGCTGCACGAGCGCCGGCGAGCCGGGCCGGCTGTCAGAGGAGCCGGAGAGCCGGCGCCGCTTGTGGCGAGGCGAGACCGGCGCGTCGGTGGACTCGCGGGGCCGCGGCCGGCCGGGCGGCGGCGGCGGCGGCGGACCGCCTGACAGGCGGAACCGGTCTGGCGGCCGCTCCCGCGGTGCCGGCGGCGGCTGAGACCGCGGCACCTAAGTGGCAGGAAATGAGATGTGTTAGCTCTGAAACATGCCATGAATGCCCAACAGATGCATCAAACAGAGAAACAATTTGCTGGCCAGAAAACAGCCTCCAGTTCCAAATATCATGTTTGAGTCTGCCTCAATCTTAGTCTCCCTCTGGTTGCCAGCAGGGAACAACTACTTAGATGGCTGCAGGTGCAAATGTCACGAATTGGGCCTCAGGGCATCACAACTGCTAAGGTTGTATGATGCCCACCTCTGCAGGACTGCACAATGATTAGTAACACACGAGCAACAATTACACAAAAATGGCATTAAAATCCCTCACCTGGTCTTCATCCTCATCCCCTGAGAGGCCTTTGACTTGGAGCATCTCTGCTGTCTTCAAGAAGCTCCCCAACTGACTTTGAAGTACATTGACTTCCCCTTTGTACACAAACTCTATCACAGCTGCAATGTCAACATATGATGTGTCCTTCAAGAAGAACAGTGGATGCTGACATGGATTGTCCTGCAAGGAGAAATAAAACATTAGGAACATAACAATTAAACCGGATCCACTACTCCCCATATGCCTGTGAGTTGTAACATACTAAACTCAAGATAATAATTGACTGGGTGAACAACACACTCTGTTTAGCCTGGTGATCAGGCCTGCTGACTGTACATACTGGGTTCACCAAATGGAATTGAAGTTGATTGATTAGATGACAGAACATGACAAATAATGTAAAATGATAGTGGAGCAGCAGCAGATGTCAGTTATGATGATTTGATGGTTGATTTACCCCACAAATGAGTATCAGATTTGGAATCAGCACACTAAAAAAACTTGGGAGTGCAAAATGTATGCATGAACTTGTAGTTGGACTCCAGGTAAAATAATACCAAAAAATATTATGAAAACCCTCACAGCAAATCTGTTCACCTTAAAAAGTTCCCTGAAGTATGGACTGCATGCAGACAGCATCATTCTGTGGGCCTTTATCTTCTTTCCCTCACAACACAGAGTAATATCCACCAGCTCCTCATCTTGTCTAAGGTTGTCAAACACTGATGTCACACTATTTTGAAAGTTGTTCCACTTCAGGCAAAACTTCTGAGATGCAGCCATGATTGCCTGGAAAAGGAAACAACATGTGAAAACTGAAAGAGCTACAAGATCTCTCGTCTTACCATGAAGAAGAGTAGCAGTTTCAATTCAACTGTCAATGACACAAGCAATCATAAACAATCAACAACAAACAAAAACACACAAAAGTAACAAAACACAAGACATCCTTAACCTGCGACCTGCTGGGGGGGGGGGGGGGGGGCTGGGCTGATTCTGCCCCCTAGTTATCTTCCGAACCAATAACCGCAGCGAGACGCGCAAGGCGGCAATAGAAAGCTCTCGATGAACCGCATCTTAAGCAGGGTTGGACTCTGCTGGCAAAAGTTTTGTTGCCACTTGCCGGTTTAAACCAGTTTTTATCTGCAAAGTGGCAAAAAGTGGCAAAACTAAAACTGCCTGGCTTTTTCATAAAATTGTTTGTAAAATAAATAATATTCCCATATCATTGAACCATTTTAAATGCTGTGCCAGTTGCAATGCAATTGTGAACCTGCAATTATTGGCATTAACCAGATTTGCTTACCCAGCAGCATAATTTATTTTCACTGGCTTATATGACAGGGAGTGCTGCTAGACTTGACTGAGATAGCTGGGACAAATATATATTTAGAACTGTGGAAGGTCATGATGGACAGTATGGAAAGACAATACAACTATACAGATAATAATAGGCTTTGAGTTTCTTTTTGGAGTGACACTTCTAAAGAATGTAGTATCTGTACATTGAGCACCTCATCAGCCTTTTGCAGCGCTGACAGCTTAGGTTCAAGTGGCCATGCTGGTTGAGCAAGTCATTTGTTGTTCATTGGTGCGAGGGTTAAGCCAAATGATTTTTTTTGGGTAGGCCAGAGGTTCTGTGGGAAACTTTGTTTTGCGAAAATGTAATAGCCCTAGGTTAAATCTTCAAGGTGAAATGAGGTGAAATGAGGTCAAACATGCTAAATTGTGTTTGTTATGCTCTCCTTGGCTTGGCATTGTTATGGAACACAGTGATTGCATGTGTATACCCCCAACATAGGCTGAAATTATTTGTTTGAAAGTCTAATGATACAATAGGGATGACAGAAGCTGCATTTGACATCAGGCCATTTGCATAGCAACATTTCATTGGTCATTTTGCGATTAAAACAAAACAAAAAATTGATGGCCTATAACTCCAATTGATCTAGACTGATTGATATTTTGGATAATTTGACGATGCACCATTCATCTTTTAGGCAGGTATACCAAAAATGACTCGCATCGATCAGGTGATATTCACAACAAAAACCATAACAGGAGGGGTTGGCGGATTTCGCCCCCCCCCCCCCCTCCAGTGCACATGTTAAAGACAAACATAGCCTACTTAAATAGGTTGAGCTATGGACTAGAATGCTCAACTTGATCTGGTACAAAACAATTATCAGATTTGGTTCATTGGAGTTTTTGCCACTTTTTGCCACTAGGGGTTTTTGCCAGCCAGTTTTAACCAGTAAAAACCAGTGACAAAAACCACTTTTTGCCACCCACTGCCAACCCTGATCTTAAGCATATGTATTTTGGTTTCAATAAGGTCAAGTCAGGTCACGGGTCAGGTAAAATGTCAAAATTGAGGTATTTGGGTTTGTGGGCCATGCTTTCCATCCAAATCCTTAGATTGTGACTATTATAGCAAAAAGTGCTCTCAAAGGTATAATGCATCTCCCACATGAGCAAAAGTGAAATTGTAAGCAAAGGTCAAGGTCAGGTCACAAAAGGTTGCAGGTCTACAAAAGCCATACACATGTTGTATGGGTTATTACTTATTTTACACATAGCATTTGATAGTAGCAGCCATTTTCACAACCTGATCTCATATGGATTTGTTTTTGTCTGACTTCAGGTCAAGGTCAGATCACAAAAGAAAAAATTTGAAATTGATTCATATAAATAAAAAGGCACATTTCTAGACTCATTAGACATTTCTAGAATAAAAAGGCATCTTGGAAATACAGCGGTGGCATTTATTTGTCTGCTTCTAGTCACAAAAAGGAAAAAAGTAACAACAAGAAAAAATGATGTTATGAGTTACTTGTACTTAGGGAGCCATAAGTCAGTCAAAAAAAGATATTGCTTTGAAATTTGGTTTGGGACCTATATAATCGGGTCAAATATAGACAAATGTTAATTTTATCACTTGGCTCCAGAAACTACAAAAATATCTTGAGAACTATGATAGCTAGGAACAAACTAAAAAAGCAATTGAAAGCTCTTGTAATATGCAATCACCCTTAGTGTCCTTAATTTTAGCTCAGGTCAATAGTTTAGGCTCCAGAAGACATCAAAGGTAAAAAAGGTTATGTATGGCAAAACAGTTTTCACAAATAATTTGTACCTAATAAAGATAAGGCAATCATTTTGACGACACCATATTTGCCTCGTCAAGGCGCTTCGAAACATATTCATGTTGACCAGTTTGGGTCAACTTAGAAATTTTACCTCAGGTCAAGGTCAAGTGGTGACACAAGTAGGTTATGTTGCATATTGGGGGATGTCTCAACGAGACAAACACATTGTTACCGGTTTTACTTCTCTATCTTCATTCTGTCATCATGAGTTATTGAGTGTTGGTGACCTTGATGACCTTGGCTGACCCTGTAGTGGTCACTGAATGAAAATTGCACCTGGATCAAGAATGGCCTATGATAACATATCCAGAAGGAATTGGACAGATATCATGTGTATCCTCTGAATAGGAAGCATTTGAATATTTTCCCATCGTCTTATAATGGGAGGTCACAAAAATGACCCGACCTTGGGTCACTAATATACAAATCTGAGACATACAAATTGTAGGTGCCTATGACCTTATAAAATCCTACAAGTTTGAAACCGCCCGGCAAAAAAAAACTGTGGCTATGGTACAACCACAAACTTTTTGAAGGTGGGGTTACATGACCTGGTCTTGTGACCTGACCTGAGGTGACCCAAGGTCAAGAATTGCACATGTGGGTAATACATTTGCAAACAGCTATGCAAAACAAAAACTGTGCACCAGTTGTTCTGCTATCCTTGAAAAACCTTAGGGCCTAGGGGTGGGCAATTCTGATGTTGCCATATGATGCTGATGTCATGCTGTGCTGCCATACTGTACATAACACAGCGCACAGACAGGTACCTTAGTCAAATATCACTGCAGTGTCCTAGCATTGGTAAATTTGGGTGGAAATTGACACCCTATGGATACTATTTTTCCACTCTTTTTCCTGAGTTTTACTGTGAATTTTCCACCTCTTATTGTAAAATGTATTGGATAATTGGAAACCTGAAACTGATTTATGGATGTAATGATAGGGACAGCCTGTGGATGGAAAGGCAGGTAAGAATTGGCATAGGTAATAACTAAATTTGGTGAGCAGGTAATTGGGTGATAAAGCCTGGTACATATGCTTTTTGGTTTAATTTTCCACTCTTTATACTTATTTTTAGTCGAGTTTTCCACTCCGCACCCCAGCTCCAAAGCAATTCTAGGAGCCTGTATCACTGTACTTGTATGGCAGGTAACATAAGCCAACTAAGAAAATTACTGGAAAAATAACTTTGAACCCCAACTATTCAGTGTTTAACAACAACACTTATATTGTTAACCACTTCTTTAACTATGCACTTTTACATCTTCCATAAACTTCAGGAGAAAACGTACCCAAAGCCCAGTATGCAAAACATGGAAAGTTTCAACAAGGTCTCGTCTGGACAGGGTTGGTACCAACACATCAAAATTGGGGCAGCTTTTGAAATTTTGAGCAGCTTTTATAATTTTGGGACAGCATTTGCACAATTTGATTATATTTTTTGTATTAAAAAAACTATATCGTCAAAAACGGCCTTATATCACGCTGACTCAAGACAGAAGGCAGTAATTATTACTGTTTATAAAAACTATATGCATACTCTGAATTAGAGTCCTGACGTCATGCAAATTTAAAAAAGGTTCAGCCAATCAGATTTGAAAGTAGTTGTGTAAGGATCGACTTGCATTAGATGTGCCAACCGGCGACCGGCAGTTCCCTTACTAGCACCAGCTGCAAGCTGATTGGCTGATGTATAGCCTCTGCCCGGGGCTAAATCCAGCACCACATTCTTTCGCCAGCACCACATTCCTTCGCCAAAAAATCAAATATATTCACCTGGAGTCTTTTAAGTCAAGAAAACTTGCAGATAGGGGTT
The DNA here is from genome assembly GCA_036785665.1 of Chirona hameri. Classification (NCBI taxonomy): domain Eukaryota; kingdom Metazoa; phylum Arthropoda; class Thecostraca; order Balanomorpha; family Balanidae; genus Chirona; species Chirona hameri. Next base: position 72,650 of record JAXIVJ010000764.1, on the reverse strand, counting down.
TCCCAATGCAGGCTACAAAACTGTTATCTCAGTTTAAAACTAATGTTAAAGGTGAACTATTTCCTTTAACAATTAACATGTGAAATAATCAGCAACTTTTCATAACCAATGAAAACAAGCAAATATTGACAATATATCAAACGTTCAGTCCAACACAAACACAGGTTGAGGTGAAAGGGAATGGGAGGTCAAGGTGACGAAATCAATAGTTACTAGTTACAAAGACTGAGACGACGGTTTATTAGATTTATGGCTATATCAATATGATACAAATAATGTTAAGGCTATCAGCATAACAGCTAAATCAATATAAGAAACCGTATTAGGAGTAATAATAGATAAGTCAACGTACCGCTTTTGCCTCCAGCACGGCCCAACCTCACCACACACGCTGTCAACACAAAATGGCGCAAAATGGCGTGCACCGAACTCCGCCCACGAGTACAGATGGCGCTAAAAGTGTGGCCGCTGAAGGCATGCGGCAGCGAAATTCACAGGGGCGGCGCCACCGGGGAGGGGGGACGCGGGAGACGCGTCCCCCCTATCTTCAGATAGCGGGGTACAATACCCCCCCCCCTATCTCAGCAACCTTTCGCTGGAAAAAATGTACTCGGTGTATATAATTTCTTCATGTGTCGCCAATGTTTTCCATGTTGAAGCTCAATCAAATTTATGTGAGGGAAAATGATCATGTCAAATATTTGAATTTTTAGAGAGAAAAAAGCCAGGAAGATAGACAAACAAGCTTTCGCATTACGCCATTATCAAGTTGGAAATTTGATAATGGCGTAATGCCGAAGTTTTTTTTCCTCAAAATAAAAATACTTGACATGGTTATTAAGATAATTTTCCCTCACATAATCTTAAAGGGAAATAATGACCTTTTCCCACACAAATGGAGTTAGCACTTGAAATCGCCAGACGAGACCAAAATATATTGTAAATTCATCACATTTTGCATGAAAACTTTCCTACCGAAAGATATTTCAAATTAAAGTTGATAAGCGTTCCACACTTTTAGCGACCGGTACTTGCAAGTACTTTTGGTCCTCATCAAACTGCGGGCTTTTCCCGTATTGTTTTTTTACGCAATGGAGTGGAAAATATATTGTGCGTTCTGCTTGTTGTGATTATATGCCCGGCGATGCTCTAAAACTAACAGCGATTGGAAAAAGTGGCAATAAAATCGGAAGCTCATCGATGCACATCAACGGCGGCATAGTTAGTGGTTGCGACCCTCAATTTTTGAAAATCGATTCATTTGTTTTCAACATTAGGAGTATTTTATAATTTGTATGTGGCTGTATATAACACTATGCTGTATATTATCATGAAAAATAATAATTTTTCCCCAAAAACCTAACAAACAATAACACAAAACTGGCAATTAAATCGGAAGCTCATCGATGCACATCGACGGCGACCTATTTAGCGTCGGCGATTTGTTTACAAAGTCATTGTCATGCTTCTCGGCGCACTTAACCATTGTGGCGAGTTGTTCCTGATTAGTATACCCAAGTCCCGTAGCAGGCTTTGTTAATGACGTCACTGGTGCCATTCTTGCGTAGCATTGCAAAATATATCTGATTTTGAGTTGAAAGCTAATTAAAGACTTATTCAAATTATTGTTAAGTTTGAATTTTCTTGTTAATCATTATTAAAGGTATTGTATCACTGTATTTCATAGTAGTTGACACTTCAGAAACTTGTGACGTAATAATATTGTATCCAATATGCATTTCCCTCACCTTTTGCTATTGTGGCGCAGTGCCGAGTGCTTTGCGAATACTAGCTTGCCTGGGGTTCGATTCATTCCGCCCTTATGTTATTCGAGTTGGTATAGTTTGCATGTTGTTGTTATTCATGACTTATACTGATAGTCAGTCATGCATCACGGATGCTTCACGGATTGCTTCACGGATCAGAGTGCTGCTCGAACGCACGCTAGTAGCGCTTTCGTTCTCCATGGCAACCAGGCGTGAGCCAATGAAAAGCCAGAACGTATTCCCTTTCTGGCTTTTAATTGGCTGACGCCTGGTTGCCATGGAGAACGAAAGCGCTACTAGCGCTACTAGCGTGTGTCCGAGCAGCGCTCAGTTTGATCGGAAACGTCACAGAGCCTCCAAAAATGCCGCACTCGATGTAAACAATGGTAGGGAAGGACGAATTTGTCAATGGCCTTCATGAAGTACACAAGGTACTTGTTTTGTATTTTTTTTTCCAAACTTACAACTTTGAATTTGGGAATAATTTTATTTAATTTTTAAATTTAAATAAAATAATTTTAAAACCATAACGATAGCCTAAGAAATTGTTGCTAACAAAATCAAAAGGTCATTATTTCCAACAATGTCATCCATCCTCGCACGGGTGGAGTTTCCTATTCAAATGATGGGGCGACTGCCCCACCAACTTTGTGTTTTGCCCCACCAACTTTTGTCAGATTTGAAGATTGACGTGAAACGTTCCGTACCTTATGATGCATCCATTTTACGTCTTCTCTCAACATGTCAGTTGGGCAAACTACAGAGAGGCGATACAAAATAGATCAATCAATTTTTAGATTTTGTTATGCCCATATTTGGGCATACATGCAGTATCAGACTTTGAGGCCTATGTCATTAGGCCAATTCGGTTCATGTGTGATCAACGTCAACTTCCATCAGTAGGAAGATTTAACTGCATGAAACGTGAATGTCAAAGTCATGTATGTCATAATGTGTACACTGAAAATACAGCTAAAAAACAACATTACTCTGCATAGATTGATTGATTATTATAGAATGAATCAAAGTGTGAATAAAAACCGGGCCAATAATGACATATGTCGGGTCAATAATGACATTATGCGCCCGACAGTTCTTATTTTGAGGGCGATATAGATTTTGATCCTCCCTCCTAAATAGCGGTAATCGACAATAGTGAACGGCACGTGCAAGTGACAATAATTGCCCTTATTCCACTGTAAATGGCGATCTAAATATTGATTCCGCGACGCAACGACCACAGCGTGAAATACATTTTTAGATCGGTCGTCAGCCGGCTAATCCAATTTTAGATCGCGAAGTCAGGTGGCGAATCAAAATTTAGATCGCTGAGGCTGCTGCGAGTGCCGAAATTGAGATCACCGACCCTTACTTTGGCCATATCTGCCAAAGTAGGGATCTGATCATACAAGTACAAGAAAATATGATGGCGCGATTCGTGCAGTTTCAACCGAGCAAAACAATCCAGGGGTGACGGGCATTTTTTGAGGGGTGATAACTGATATGGTGTTTGAAGGTGTGAATGTCAGGGAAACAATATTTTTTTTAGATCGGATCTCCTTATAAGGGAGATCCGATCCGATATAAATTAAACTCCGGCCCAGTGGCGGATCCAGGCTTTTCTATGGCAGGGGGCTTCAGGCCCGAGGGCGGCATATTTCCTCGGTGACAGGGGCGGCATGGTCCAGAGGGCCGCCAATCCAATATGTCAATACAACAGGTCAAATATGCCTCTTCATAAACCCGCGCCCTCGGGGGGGGGGGGGGTAGAATCTGACCCTCCCGGATTTTCTCAATATCTTGAAAACTATGGTGTATTGACTGACTATTGACGTGAAACGTTTCGTACCTTGTGTTGCATCCATTTTACGTCTTCTCTCAACATGTCAGTTGGGCAAACTACAGAGGCGATCAAAAATAGATCAATCAATTTTTAGATTGTGTTATGCTCATATTTGGGCATACATGCAGTATCAAACTGTGAGGCCTATGTCATTAGGCCAATTCGGAGCAACATACGACTCGGAGAACTCGGAGGTTAAAAAGTGTTGGAGAACATGTTGTCCATCAACATATCGGAATAATAAATATGACCAGATTCAGCAATTGCCATTATTCCACTGTAAATGACGATCTAAATATTGATTCCGCGACGCATCGACCGCAGCGCGATTTTTTTAGATCGGTCGTCAGCTGGCTAATCCAATTTTAGATCGTGAAGTCGGGTGGCGAATAAGAATTTAAAGGGAATAGGTCACCTTGAAAGTTGTCTTGAAATTCAACCATACGGTGCATCTTGAGCTCAAAACTACGAATATGACTTTGGTTTGGACAGCTAATGGATATATGTGGAGAAAGAAGTAAGTGTCCCTTTGCATTTCACGATAAATCGTACGATAGCAGCTGGCGTTCTGGCTCCGCCCCGCTCCGCCTGACGCCAAGTACAGTCTCTGACAAGGGGCCGCCGCGCCGCCCGGGCAGCTGAGCGGGTCAGAGGTCTATAAATGGCAAGATTTGTCGCTCACGATGAATCTAGGGCAATTTCTGTCGCACGATGCACGAATATTTATTCAGTCACAAAATGTCCTAGAAACTGCCATAGGGCAAAAAAATCATATCAGGTCATCGGAAGTCAGTGACCTCGGTTGACCTCTTAAAATGTCAACTGAGGTCAAAATATCAGTGGAAACCATAAATGTCACCTGTTGACACCTGTGCATATGCTCCTGAGCAGCTAACACTCGGAAACTGCACAAGTTACAAGCACCGATACTACGGGACGTCAGTTGCGCCTGGCATGACCTTGATAAACAGGTCATAGGTCACGGGTCATGGGTAATAGAACTTAACAAAAGTTGAGAGTATGTGTCAAATTGTTCAAAAGTACTGTACTGAAAGTTGCATTGCAATCGATAAATACGCGAGTTATTTTCGAAAAAGCTTTCATGCGACACTCACTGCGACATTCACCTTCGCTACCAGCTTGCTACTACTCGCTAGTAACGGGCCCGCTACCGGCCCGCTATCGGGCTGGCCTGTCGCGCGGTTTCCCTCATTATAATTGCCACCGGCTAGCGTAAAACACGACATGTCAGTCAAAAATATAGATATTGCTGTGAAATTCGGTTTGGGTATCGTCCATACTTGGTTCTCCAATATATCTTCCGGTTTTTGAATATATTTGGGAGAAGAAAAAAATTGTGAAAATTTTCACACACAAAAAAATCTTCACATTTTGTCTTCTTAAATATATTAAAAAACCGGAATATATATTGAAGAACCAAGTATGGACGATGCCCAAACCAAATTTCAAAGCAATATCTATATTTTTAACTGACTTATGTTCAGTTTTACGCTACCCGGTGACAATTAGAATGCGGGCAACCGAAATACGCATACCGGCAGCGAAAAACCGATCGCCCCAAAGAAACGCGGCTGCTATTAATGATTATGCCATTCAGTCTGTACGATCCAGTAAACCGCTCGTTGATATTTTTGCTTGCAAGCATACCTTATGTGTTGTATTGTGGGTGAAATCCATGAAACATATGTTGTGTTGCGTGATCAATTATTTTCTTGTGCTTGGGACCATTTTCCTCACGTGTAAAATGTACAAAATGTAAATGTAAAAATGCAAACAAAAATGTAAAATTTCGTCCAGTCATCATTTTTGTATTCTGAAAACATTCCCGTTTTGTTGTTGCTCACAAAGAATGGGACACACAACCAGACACGTAGCCAAGGGGAGGGCGGCGGGGGCGGCCACCCTCCCCTGGAGGCCAGGAGGGCCCTTTTTGGCGCGCGAGGGCCCTTTTCGGCGCGCGCAGCGCGCCGAAAAGGGCCGACGAGACCGCGCGAAACGCGGTATCATATGTTCTTTACTACACGAAGCGTGGTCTTTAGAGAGTTTAGAGGACTTCAGAGGCCCTTTAGGGCCACCAGGGCCCTCTCTGAAAGACCAGAGGGCCCCTTGGACGTTCAAAAGAGCCCTGTGCATGTCAGAGGGGCCCTTGGCCAGACGGAAAGGGCCCCTGAGCGGGTCAGAGGGCCCCCTGAGCACGTCGAATGGGCCCCTGAACACGTCGAATGGGCCCCTAGCCAGCACAGAGGGGCCCCTGGGCAGATTGAGAGGCCCCTGAGCATGTCGACAGGGCGACAAAGCGGCCAGCGCAGTCCTTTGCCAGGTCATAAGGGCCTCTGAGTAGGTTGGAGGGCCCCTGGACAGACCAGAGGGCCCCTGGGAAGTTAAGAGGGGCCCTGGCCAGACCGAAAGGGCCCCTAGGTGGTCAGAAGGGCCCCTGAACATGCCGAATGAGCCCCTAGCCAGCACGGAGGGACCCCAGGGCAGGTCGGAGGGCCCTCGGAGCATGTCGCAAGGCGACAAAGCAGCCAGCGCAGTCCCTTGCTAGGTCGGAAGGGCCCCTTAGAAGGTTAAAGGGCCCCTGGAGAGACCAGAGGACCCCTGGAAAATTAAAAGGGCCCCTGCGAAGATCGGAGGGGCCCCTGACCAGACCGAAAGGACCCCTGGGCGGGTGAGAAGGGCCCCTGAACATGCCGAAGTGGCCCCTGGCCAGCACGGAGGGGCTCCAGGGCAGGCCTGAGGGCCCCTTGAGCATGTCGGCAGGGCGACAAAGCAGCCAGCGCAGGCCGACCTTAAGAGTCGCTGGGCCGATCGGAGGGGCTCCTGGGCAAGTCAGAAGGGCCCCTGGCTAGACCGAAAGGGTCCCTGGGCCGGTCGGAAGGCCTCTTGAATATGCCGGATGAGTTCCTAGCCAGACTGGAGGGGCCCCTGGGCAGTTCGGTGGAGCCCCTGAGCAGGGGCGGCGGATTGCGGGAACAGGGTACCCAAAATTCCCCCAGTCGAAAATCCTGGGGGGCAAAGGGTAGTTTTGCCCCCCCCCCCCAGATTTTAGCCTGCTCAATCTGGGGGCAACATGACCCTTCCCCTCCCCAGGATTTGCATTTGAGGGGGGGGGGGGGATTTTGGGTACCCTGCGCCCCGCAATCCGCCGCCCCTGCCCCTGAGCATGTCGGCAGGGCGACAAAGCAGCCAGTGCAGTCCCTGGCCAGGTCGGAAGGACCTCCGAACAGGCCGAATGGCCCCTTGACACACAAGAGGGGCTTCTGGGAAGGTCAGAGGAGTCTCTGGTGAGACCGGAAGGGTCAAAGCACGTAGAGATCCCAGATGAAGATTAAATGCAAAGAGGACTTACTCCACAATAAAATATTAAAAGCGGAGCTTTCGGATATATTGTACCACCCTGTGTCAGGGTGCTACAATATACCCGAAAGATCCGATTTTATTTTTTCCTGTAGAGTAAGCCCTCTTTGTATTATATATATCACCAACTCCACATCATGTCTTTTCGCTTCGCGGATCCCAGATGAGTCCCTGAACAGGTCGGAAGGGCGTAGAAAAGGTCAGAGGGGCCCCTAGACGATCTGAAGGGACCATGGGCCTTTCAACAGTAAGAATACAGTTGTACAGGGAATAACACTCAAAATTTTCGCGCCGCTCCGCGGCGCAATTTAACTACAAATTAAATTATATGCGGGTTAGGAAAAAAATCGGTCAGTTTCTCGGCGCATGTATGTGTTATGTTGCTACTTTCCTATATTATTGGGCAAAATAGTTCACTTTAGCACTTTTTCCCCGCACTTTTAAACGCACAATATAGCAATTTTAGAGGTCCGCACCATACGCAATGCGACGCATTGATGAGAAAGCAACCCAGGGCATAAAACTCAAAATTTTCGCGCCGCTCCGCGGCGCAATTTGTTACAGGTCTTGAGCTTAAAAAATATTCCAAGTTGGTATGGCTGATTCCAAATTCGTGTCGCTGGTTCCAAAGTTGATGTGGCAGTTTGCTAACTCCAGCTCCTAAACGTTGGTATGGCCCATGCTATACCTGCCATACTGCATTTTCCAGCCTTGTAACGTGCCTTTTCATGCGTTTTTTTGTTGGGGGGGGGGGCCTTTCAACGCTCGGGAAGGGGCCCTTTCGAGGCGCCGCCCCTCCCTGGACGAAATCCTGGCTACGTGCCTGCGCACAACCAAGTGTACCGAACACGGAACAAGGTCCATTCTCTTGCTCGGTTCGGCCGGGTTCTGATCCTCCGACAACGGCATAAATTTCCCCAAAGGCCAAAGCCCAATATTTGTCGCTTCACTTACAACAATCTTTCGCCAACGCTCGCTACCAAGTTACCGAAAAAATAGACCTTTGGAACGGATATTAACGAGGCGTCGTGATCAGAGACAAAGTGCCAGAGAGTGTGCCTGCCTCCGGCGGCGAGCGTTCATGTCCCGATCGTGGCCCGGAACAGCAGAAATGAAACCGAGCCCACCAGTCCTGTATCGAAATTACTTAACCCGCGCACTGCAGGGGGTTGATTCCCACCCCCCCCCCTCAGGTTTTTCGCAGATAGCGAGAGAAAAAAAACGGCGGCGCAGCGCCACCGGGTTTTGGCACACCTGTTAGGACATCAATTGCGGACACTTGGAAGAAAAAAATAACCTAGGGTCATCTCAGGTCAGGTCACCAGACCACAGGGGCGGATCCAAGTGGCCGCAGCGGTCGCCCCGCCCCCCCCCCCCCCCCCTCCCCCGGCCAGAAGGGCGTCCCACGGGCTGTCTGTCGCCGGGCGCCGCCGGGCGCCCGGCGATGGACAGCCCGGAGCACGCAGCGTCCCTATGGACCGCTTGGACGCCCTGTTGAAAATAACTTACCGAGTATCAGGTCATACAGGTCATGACCTGGTCCTTTTGACCCGAGGCGCCCTTCCGGTGAGTGACGGCGCCCTTACAGCCAGTTACGGCGCCCTTACAGCCAGTTACGGCGCCCTTACAGCCAGTTACGGCGCCGTTACAGCCAGTTACGGCGCCGTTACAGCCAGTTACGGCGCCCTTAAGCCAGTTACGGCGCCCTTTCGGCCATTGACGACACCCTTTCGGCTGTTGACGGCGCCCTTCCGGCCAGTGATGGCGCCCTTTCTGTCAGTGACGGCGCCCTTTCTTTGGAAGGCGCCTCTAGATTTTTGGAAAGCGCCCCTAAATTGGCCTGCGGCCACCCCTCCTAAAATATCCTGAATCCGCCCTTGCCAGACCATGTCAAGTGACCCAACCTTAAATTTGTTTTGCAGTTGTGGCAAAGTCAGTTTCTCACCGATCAGAGGCCAATTTCACAAAGAAGTTAGTAATTACACATGTTTGCGATTACAAACGCAAGAAAATATTGCAAACCTCACAAAAAGACATTTCACAAACATTCACCACCTCTGAATTACCGTATATAGGGCCTTGTGAATTACCGATTGTATAGAAAATTGTAAACACAAATGTTAGTACAGCAGAAACCTGGAAATCAAGAACGTTGTATTAAACTTGATGCTGATGACAAATAATTGAATTGTTAACAAATTGATTTAACAAATATTTACATTGTGGTTTCTTTTTTTTATTCAAAATAAAATGAGTTATGGGGATAATTATATTTTAATTAACATTTTATAGGAATGCAAACTCTGATCGTAACAATACATCATGGTAAGCAATTAGAGTAAACAGAATTTGGCCATTCACCGGGTGACGGAGCATAACAATAGAACTACTCTCAAAAGAAAGATCGTTGAATTTCTCGACCATTTTTTTCACCTAACTTAGCCGATTTCCTACGTTGTAAAGGTTGAAGATGCACTGCACATTGCACAACACATCGTTGACCGCTGCAATTATATCGCCATGCGGTTTCTCCGCGCGGAGGCACCCCCACATCATAGCGCAATCGGTAAGGTGCGCTGTGACTGGACTTCAAAGCTGGAGATCCCTGTTCGAATCTCTCGGGAAATAACTTTTGTTGGCAGCTATACCCAACTAAACCATTACCCTAACAACCTAGGCAACGTAACAACCTTACCAAGAAAATAACCTGAACAGTCAAACAACGTCAACTATCAATGGAGTTTCTGAAATTCAGAACCCCTGACCCACTGGAATTACGAGCAGGGGCGCAGCCAGGGGGGGGGGGCTATGGGGGCTAAAGTTCCCCCCCCCCCGCCGTGGCTCAGAGGGGCCATCTCGGGTCTGAAAGGGGCCCATCGTGGACTCAGAAAGGGTCTGTTGTGTCCCGACCGCGGTGACTCCCGAGGCAGATACGGCAACTCTGGTCAACCTGTATTGTAGCCCGGCCCCGGCGACGTCCTGGGCGACACTGCCCCGCTCCCGGTCCCGCGACCCCAGCCTCGGCTGACCCGGTCCCCGCCCGGGGCGCTGACCGGGCCAGACGCAGACACGGTACAGAGTCTGGCATTGTAACCGGCACACTAGCGTGAGCGATCGGAGACTGTACACGCAACATTCCCTTCCCAACTTGGACACAATCTGAATTCCAAACTGAGCGAAATTACCAAATACGGATGCACACCAACACACATTCTCAACGCTCAGTAACCAAATGTTCAATATTCCACGACATCACCGTACCACTGCGGTTTCACGACTAGCCGGCCACTGCGCGTGCGAAGCTCCGTGCTCCGCTCACATCGGTCAGGTCTTTCGGGCGCGGGTTCTGCTCTGCTGCTTGGCGAAGCGGTGGACACTGGACCGTCGCTACATGGGAATGACAGGGGCTCTACAAGATCACGCGTTACGTATTGTTTTACAAAACTGCTGTTCCGCTTGAACAGCCTGCCATCCGACGGCCTTCTAACAGTTACTTGAGAGCCCTTTACTGACACTACTGCATACGGCTCTGCAAAGAAAGCACAAGACAGTTTGGTGAGTTTTCTAGGGATTTTGACGAGCACTCGGTCACCGACACTGATGTCCGACGGAACCGCGCGTCGCCGGTGGTCAGCGTAGCGTTTCCCCGCCTCACGGTAGCGCTCGTTCCTCTGCTGCACAGCAGGCCGGCCAGGCGCCGGCGCAGGACGTGTCACGGTCGGCATCTTGGTGCGCAGCTGCCGGCCGCAGAGCAGCTCAGCAGGGCTGACTCCAGTAGCGGGGTGAGGCGTAGTCCGGTACGCCAGCAGAAACGTCTGTAGACTGGACGGCCAGTTCCGCCCCTCCGCCACGGCCGTCCTGATGGCCTTCAGCAGAGTCCGGTTCTGACGCTCGACCAGTCCGTTCGCCTGTGGCCAGAGTGGTGTCACCGTCAGATGCCGGATCCCACGCACCTTGCAGAAGTCCTCGAACTCTACCGAAGTGAGATTGCGGGCGTTATCGGTCGTCAGCGTCAGGGGGAAACCGTGACTAGCGAATATCTTCTCAAGTCGGACAGTGACATCTCGTGTTGTGGTTGAACACATCGTTTCCACTTCCACCCACCTCGAATACTTGTCGACGAGAACAAGCAAATTCTCACCACCAAGGAACGGCCCACAAAGATCGAGATTCAGGTCCTCCCAAGGTCCTGTGGGAAGCTCTGTGGTAGAGATCGGCTCAGGTGGGTTCCCTGCAGACACAATCTGACACGCGTGACATGACCTCACCAGCCGCTCCGCATCCACATCCGCCCCAGGCCACCACACGCTACTTCTGAGCTTCTGTTTTGTGCGGACAATACCCTGGTGACCCTCGTGGGCCAGCTCCAGAACTTTCCCACGCAGTGTCTCTGGCACAACAAGTCGGTTTCCGCGCAGCAGCATGTCATCACAGACCGACAGCTCTTGCCACAGCGTCCTATAAGGCCTCGGACAGTCCAGTTTCTTACCGTTCGGCAGACATCTCATTACCGATTGCAGCTCATCATCTCTTGCGGTCTCTCTCTGGATGTCGCTTTTCTGCAGTGCGGCAGGCACGGCGTGCAGAGCCACGAAACGTGCGTAGTGGTCCCCGCCGTCGGTAGCAGTTGCCGCAGTCTGCGTCAGCCTGCTGAAACAGTCGGCGATGTTTCGCGGCCCAGGGATATGCTTCACCCGGTAACGATACGGCTGCAGGCGGAGCACCCACCTTTCTACTCTGGCTGGTGGCTTTGACGCAGGTGAGAAAATCGTCTGAAGAGCTTTATGATCGGTGAGCAGCTCAAAATCGATGCCATACAGTCAATTCAATTCAATTCAATTAAATTCAATTCAATTCAATTCAATTCGTTTATTCGCTCAGGTCCACTGTACTCAGTGGCTTTTCGCCTTCGCACGTCAATGTGGTATAAAACAGTGACAATGGTGAACATTCAAACATACACATGCATTCACAAAAAATTGTCCACTACAACATCGCTCATGCGTCACGGCAGGTAACGAGGTGTCGCTTAGCCGCAGTTTTGAAGGATATTCCTGGCTTTCTAGAGACTTTGTTGTATTCCTTCACGGCACTATAGCACAGACGACTGCGTCCCGCTTCAGTGCGAATGCGCGGCAATACACGGAGATCGGCAGTCCGTGTGTTGTGGCGATGCTGTTGGCGCGCGGCTGGACCTATAGTCCTTACAAGGGGCCTCGGTACGTCGTTGGTAAGCAGTTTGTGTACAGTCATGACACGGTGGAATGTAATGAGTTCATCAGCATTAAGCCAGCCGAGCGTTCGCGCTACATCGGATATCCTGTCATACCTTCGGCGCCCACTAATCACACGCGCGGCAAAGTTGATCACCTTCTGGATACGGTGAACCTGTGCCTTGTTGCATATGCCATAGACTGACATGCAATATTGCAGCACGGGGAACACCAGAGCGGTGATGAGACGCCTCAATGTAGCGATGGGAACGACGTGTTTAACATGGTTTAGCGCTAGTAACATTCCGGTACATTTCGGTACGAGTTGATCAACATGCGGTTGAAAATCAAGGCTACGATCGAAAATTACACCGAGGTTACGGGCGTGGTTTGACGAAGTAATCGTTGCCTGATTAAACCGCACATTGACACTGGCGACATCTCTGAGCATCTGCTTTGTGCCCAGGACCATCAGCTCAGTCTTAGTCTCGTTCACCTTCATACCGTGTTCACAGAACCAGTCGAACATACACTGGAGAGCGGTCTCAAGTCGGTTTACAAGTAGTGGAAGGTCTCGCTTTTCACCAGTGGTCCAAATTTGGGTATCGTCTGCGAACTGAACAATTTTCACAGACTCAGGGACATGGAGACAGATCATTCGCAAAAATGGACCACAGAATGCAACCGAGGGATCCGCCCTGGTACACTCCCACTGAGTTGGTTCTCACAGACGACCGCACCGAGTGGCCCTCACTGTTTCTGACCTGAACCTGCTGTGTGTGATCTTTCAGATAATTGTCAAGCCAGAAAGGATCAATGCCATACAGAACTAACTTATCTAACAGCCCATCATGCGGCACCATGTCAAAACATTTTGACAGGTCAACCATTGCCCACAGGGCAATTTCATCACAGTCCATGGCCCTAAGAATATCGTCCGATACCACATGCAGAGCGGTCTCACACGAGTGACGCCTGCGGTAACCGTGCTGCGCGTCACTTAGCAAATGGTGCGTCTCCATATACTCGGTCAGCTGGAGCTGCACAGCCCGCTCGGCGATTTTGCTGATTGGCGGGAGAATGGAGATAGGCCGCGTACGGGACGGGTCGGACGTAGTGAACTTCCCTTTTGGTATGGGAGTTATGATGGCGTGCTTCCAGGATTCTGGCACCCTGCCAGTCTCCAGGCTAGCATTTACTACATCAAGCACTATATGTCCGAATCCAGGGAAAAAGTCCTGAATCATTGAAACACTGAACCCATCACTGCACTCAGTTCCAGACAGATACAGATGAAAACGTTCACAACCCCAGACTACTGCCAGGGCTTCGCGTTCTGTTTGCGAATACCGGCGCTCGACATCACTTAAGCTCCGACTGGCATACTCGACTGGCTGGAACACGCCTGTGCGCTGTCTCTGGAGCAGGACTGCACCTAACCCCACTGGCGAAGCTCCACCACGAGCTGAGTTTCTGCCGTCAGGGAAAAGTAGGCGAGAACGTTTTTGTTAGCCAGCCTCCGCTTAAGCTCACTGAAAGCGTCCCTCTCGGGTTTCTCCCACTTCCATGCCACCCCCGACTTGGTCAGATCACGGAGGGGCGCAGAGACTGTGGACAGATCAGGTAAGAAACGACTTAAAAACGTGACCAGACCGAGAAACGAACGCACTTCAGAAGCGGTCCGCGGCTCTCTGGCGTTCAAGACCGCAGCGACCTCGTCATCGGTTGCTGTAACTCCGACCTTGCTGAGACGGTGTCCCATGAACGTCAGCTCAGTCATGCCGAACTGACACTTCTCCCCGTTCAGCTTCAGACCAGCATCCTGTAAACGACGAAGAACTGCGTCCAGCCGTCGGTCATGCTGCTCAGCCGTAGCGCTGAACACAATGATATCAGCGATATTCCGAACTCCCTCGCATCCCTCCAGCACCTGCTGAATCACCCGCTGATGCATCTCAGGGGCACACGATATACCGAACAGACGTTTGTAGCGGTACAGCCCTTTGTGTGTGACAAAGGTGGCGATGCCCCGCGACGCCTCATCCAGCTCGATCTGGTGGAAGGACTGAGCCAGGTCTAGCTTAGAAAACATGTTAGCGCCCGTCATCTCATGCAAGACATCGTCCAAAGTTGGCATCGGATGTCGTTCTCTGATCACAGCTGTGTTGGCCCGTCTCATATCAACACACAGTCTGATATCCCCGTTCTTCTTTGGAATACAAACGACAGGTGATACCCACGGGGTCGGACCACTGACCTTCTCAATAATATCCTCGTCCAGCAGCTCCTTCAGCTTCCGCTCCACGGGGCCCTGGAGAGAGAAAGGGATCTTCCGGACCTTCTGGGCGACCGGTGTGACTTCTGGATCGATCGGCACCGCCAGCTGGAAGTCCTTCAGCTTGCCAAGTCCCCTGAACAGAGCGGGATATCTGTTAGCAGGGTGACCCCGGTCGGTGACGCGTCTGACCTGGGGCCCCACATGGAGCAGGCCCAGCCTCTCAGACGTATCCTTTCCCAGCAGAGACTGATGTGACCCAGGAATTACATGGAACACGGTCTGCACTGTGCTATCACGAAATGTGACGCACGTCTTGAACTGACCAATGACACTCATCGGTTTTCCGGACCCATATGCGTACAACTTGTTACGATTCGGCAGCAGCCGCTTACTTTCGAACCGTTCTCTGAATAGAGCCTCGCTCATAACATTGCAGGTGGCGCCTGAGTCAACAAGCAAGTCGCACGACTGGTCACTTACTTGCACAGGATACGTTCCATCGCGATCTGCAGCTGCGAGGCGGAAGACGTGGTCCTCGTGGTCCGACGTTACAAGGCGAACTTGCCTTCGACCTGTTCGGGATCGGTCACCACTGCGACACATCCTCTGGTAATGGCCTACCCTACCACAACCATGACATTTCTTGTTTCTGGCAAAACAGTCCTCGGAATCGTGATAGCCTTTGCCACAGCGGATGCATTTCACCCTACCGTCTGCCTGATCCGAAGCTCTGGTGGGCGACCTCCGGCCGGACCGGCTGGTGGCGACGGCACGTGCGGCGTGGTCCTCCGCTGCACGATCCTCCATCAGCTCGGCTTGTCTGTCGGCATCTTCCATGGACCTCGCGAATGTCAGCGCCGACTCCAGCGTCAGACACTGTTCCCTGAGCAGATGGCATCGTAAGCGGTGGCTCAAACATTTGTCTACGATCTGATCCCTGACCATTTCATCCTGAAGGGAACCATACTCGCATGTCTTTACTAGGCCTCGGAGCCTGGTTGCAAAAACATCGACGGTCTCTCCCGACCTCTGAGCTTCTTTACGGAACACATGTCTCTCGTAAATTACGTTCCTCTTCGGCAAGAACTGTTTATCAAAAACATCAAACACGTCCTGCAATGTTTCAACCTTGACACTTGCGTCCACAACAGAGTGAAACACTTCCTGTAGATCAAGTCCACCAACATGCAGCAGAACTGCTATCTTCCGAGACTCAGATGTGATGTCCGAGGCCGCAATATAATAATCAAACGAGCGCTTCCAACTGTCCCACTTACATGGCTCGGCGCAATTGAACGGCGCCAGCGGTGCCATGTCCCGTTCCATGGTGACGTACCGTACCAGCAGACGACGTTACACCAAGCCGGCGCACACCTGGGCAGTGGAAGGCTTCATCCTCGTCGCCAATGTTGTGTCCCGACCGCGGTGACTCCCGAGGCAGATACGGTAACTCTGGTCAACCTGTATTGTAGCCCGGCCCCGGCGACGTCCTGGGCGACACTGCCCCGCTCCCGGTCCCGCGACCCCAGCCTCGGCTGACCCGGTCCCCGCCCGGGGCGCTGACCGGGCCAGACGCAGACACGGTACAGAGTCTGGCATTGTAACCGGCACACTAGCGTGAGCGATCGGAGACTGTACACGCAACATGGTCCATTTCAGGCCTGATAAAACCAAATTTAGCCTCAGAAAGCGAGCATCTCAGGTCCAGAAAAGGCCCATCTCAGCTCTCAGGCCCGGGAAGGGCCCATCTTAAGTCCAGAGAGGGCCCATCTTGCGCTCAGAAAGGGCTTATCTCATACCTGGAAAGGGGCCAGCTTAGGCTCAGAATGGCCCCATCTTAGGCTCATAATGGGCCCATCTCAGATTTTGAAAGGGCCATCGTGAACTCGGAAAGGCCCATCTCAGGTTTGGAAAGGGTCCATTTTAGGCTTTGAAAGTGAGCATCTCAGTTCCGGAAAGACCCATGTCTGCTGAGATAGGCCAGGTAGGGTCCATCTCAGGTCCAGAGAAGGCCCGTATAATTTGGCCCTGAAATAATAATAAAACTGGAGAGGACTGGGAAGGGCCATCTTTGAGCTGGAGAAGGACCGTTTCGGTAAATTCGGCCCAGAAAGGCCCATGGCTGGTTAGGGCTCATCTTACCCTTGAACTCAGACATGGCATGATCAATGATGGCTCACATGCAGACCAGAAAGGGCCATCTCAGATCTGGAAAGGGGCCCATCTTAGGCTTAGAAAGGGCCCATCTCAGGTCTGGAAAGGGCCCATCTCAGGTCTGGAAAGGGTCCATCTTAGGCTGTGAATGGGCCCGTCTTAAGCTCAGCATGGGCCCATCTCAGGTTTTGAAAGGGCCCATTGTAAACTCAGAAAGGGTCCATCTCAGGTCCAGAGAAGGCCCGTATAATTTGGCCCTGAAATAATAAAAAAAAAAACTGGAGAGGACTGGGAAGGGCCATCTTTGAGCTGGAGAAGGACCGTTTCGGTAAATTCGGCCCAGAAAGGCCCCATGGCTGGTTAGGGCTCATCTTACCCTTGAACTCAGACATGGCATGATCAATGATGGCTCACATGCAGACCAGAAAGGGCCATCTCAGATCTGGAAAGGGCCCATCAAAGTCGTAGAAAGCCCCCCCCCCCCCCTGTCTTGAATTTGGGAATAGTCCAATTTAGGCCCGGAAAGGGCCCATCTCAGGTCTGGAAAAGGCCAATCAGAGGTCTTGAAAGGACCCATCTTTAGACCAGAAAAGGACCATCATCGGCTCAGATGCCTGATGCCTCAGAAAGCTGCCCATCTGGCATCTCGGGGCGGGGGACAAAGGCCCATTTGGCTAAAATTGGAGGGAAAATGCCCCCTGCCCCCGGGCTCCGGGCGTAGTGGGTTACATTAACCATGCGGCGTCAGGCGTCAACAGTGTGAGGGGGACGGGGCATTGACAAAAATATAAATAAATTCAATAAAAATTAGTCGAGGCAGAACAAAAGCCTTGGTCGAATGAATCCTGGATCCGCTTTTGTCATCATGATTCGTGATCCCATTGTTTTTCAGATTTGTGTGAGGGGTTTTGGTAATTGGTGGTATATAGTAGTGGCGGAGGCGGGGGAGGGGGCAGGAGGGGCAAGTTGACCCCCAACTCCAGCCGAATTGAACATTTAACCCGCCATTGACGGGGGCTGGGGTTGGCGTTTAACGCCCCCCCCCCCCCCCCTGATAAATTTGCGTAATAGCTCAAAAACCAATAGGGCTATCAACGTGAAACTTCGGGTACCTTCTTCTAAATCACGTTTACGTCTTTTGTGGAAAAATAAAGCAACTTCGTCGAACAAATTTCGAGTTATATCGAATTTAGTGACGTCACTACACACGAGTTTTACACCAAAATCAGCTCAAATGTAACAGACCGTACAAATGTCATATTTTGAGCAAAATGCAATCTAAAAACGTCAAAAGATAGAAAATGACAAGGGCTACAACATCGCTATCTCGGATTTTAAAAAAAAAGTTGACCCCAAATGTTTTTTTAATAAAAATGGGTGAAAATGCCCACAAAATCAAAATTTGTCAAAGCTATTAAAAAAAAGTCCGGAATATATGTCAGAGAACCACATATGGGAAACTACCATACCAAATTTCATAATGATATCACCATTGTTGACTGACTTATGGCATCTAAAGTATGGGTAATTCATGACGTCATATTTAACAATTGCGTTGTTTGGCTTTTATTGACCAGATACAGACAAATCAATGGCACCACTGTATTTCGGAGACAAAACTGGTCTAGAAACATGCCTTTTTATTTAGATTGATCAATTTCAAATTTTGACCTTCAGTGACCTGAACTTGACATTAACTACACGTAAATGAAGTCAGGTGGTAAAATGACTATCACTATCGAATTATACGTGGAAAATAAGTCATAAAATATGTGTTGCATGACTTTCGTAGATATTTTGAGCATAGTGCCTTTTTGTGACCTGACCTTGACCTTGACCTTGGCCAACAATCTCACTTTAGCTCATGCGGGATGTGTATCATACCTTTGGCAGGACTTTGGGTGATCATGGTCGTAATCGAAGGCTTTGGATGGAAAGAAAGCCCATAAACTCAAATACGTCGATTTTGACCTTTGACTTGACCGTGACCTGACATTTGACCCCACTTTGACATTTTGGAGTATGCTTTAGATTCGTCTCATTGAGATATTTCGATTGACGCATTGCGCGTCTCGCTGCGATCATTGGTTCGGAAGATAAACAGGGGGGGGGGTACCCCCCCCATCCAATGGCGTTCTGCTGAGACCCTAGTCAATGCCGGGTAACCCTTTGGCGTTGCATGAGAAGAATATACTTCCAGAAATCAACTTTGCCTCCCCGTAACTATGAAGAGCTTCCGCCGCCCCTGATGTTGTCACCCCCCCCCCTTGCTAGACCCCACGGCTACACTAGCGGATCCAGGGGGGGGGGGGCAAAACGGCAATACGTCGCCACTGCCCACAGACCAAATATAATTACTAGGGACAAATCCAAGTACACATGTACTTTAACATGGGACCATATTAGGGATGGATGAAAATTACAAATTTTGAATTACCTACAATTAAAAAAAAACTGAAAATAAATAAAAATTCAATAAAATTCCATTTTTTTAATGAAAATTACAAACAAATTAATGCTGTTTTTTTGGGGGGGGGGGCATCAGGCAATGCTAAGGGATCCCCTTCGGTTGCCCCCCCCCCGTCGCAAAATCCTGGCTGCGCCCCTGATAACCAGTTTGTAATTGCAAACATTTCCTCACTTCCGTCAACCTTTCAGAAATAGAACATGTGCAATTACAAGCATTTTCACAAATAATATCTTGTAAACTAGTTTGTAAATAGTAAATTGAGATTTACTGCCCTGGGGTTTTGTGAAATCCAAACTACAAACATGTGTAAACTATATTTGTAATAACAAAGAAATTCTTTGTAATTACAAACTTTTTGCTTTGTGAAATTGGCCTCTGTTTGAAACTTACAGGATGTCATGAGGGCATAAGTACTTACAATGCATGTATCTCGGAATTTTGATATCGGTGACCTAAGGTCAGGTCAATTTCGTAACCTCCCCATAATAAGTAAATGGGGAAATATACAAATGCTTCCTATTCGAAGGATATGCATGATATTAGTCCAATTACTTCTGGATCATGTTATTATAGGATATTATTGATGATCCAAGTGTAAGTTTTGTTCAGTGACCCCTATGGGGTCATTTGATGTCATGCGAGGTCAAAGGCGGATTCAGGATATTTTAGGAGGGGTGGCCGCAGGTCAATTTAGGGGCGCCTTCCAAAGAAAGGGCGCCGTTACTGACCGAAAGGGCGCCGTCAATGGCCGAAAGGGCGCCGTCAATGGCCGAAAGGGCGACGTCAATGGCCGAAAGGGCGCAATCACTGGCCGGAAGGGCGCCGTCAATGGCCGAAAGGGCGCCGTCACTGGCCGGAAGGGCGTATCGGGTCAAAAGGACCAGGTCATGACCTGTATGACCTGATACTCTGTAAGCTACTTTCAACAGGGCGCCCAAAAGGGCGTCCAAGCGGTCCATAGGGACGCAGCGTGCTCACTGCTCACGGGCTGTCCATCGCCGGAGACAGCAAGTGGGGCGCCCTTCTGGCGGGGGGGGGGGGGGGGCGAGACCGCTGCGGCCACCCCCTGGATCCGCCCCTGTGCGAGGTCACCATCACCTTTTTGTCAATAACTCTCGACATAATGCAGATAGATAAGTAAAACAGACATCAATGTGCTTGTCTCGTCGAGACACGTCTTCCCATATGCATCATGCCCCAGACTTTGGTCACCACTAGAGCCCTACATGGGACACATTTTCAGCTCCCATCCCGTTCCATCCCATTCAGCCAGACCCAAACCCGTTTCAATCCAAATTCATAATTGATGGGGCTCCCATTCCCACCCATTACCACCCATGTTTTTACATGAAAGCATTGTGTTTCCCGAGGGCGACATAATGCTTTCCGAGGGCGGCATAATACGCTCTGCGGGCGGCAGGATATTCCGAGGGCGGAATATTGCACTCTGAGGGCGGTAAGATGCCTTCCGAGGGCCACAAGACATCTTCCATGGTCGGCATAATGCACTTCGAGGCAGACTGGTTATTGATTCACCTTTTTTGGAAGGATTCAATCACGATTCATTTTGGAATATGAATGATTCAGTCACCGTTTGATTCATGGATAACCATTTTGATAAATGATTCTTTCCGATTCAAAGAATCAATTTTTTTTGGATCAAATCACGTGTGACTCACCATTGAAATAGCATTGCACAGTCTTTGTGATTCAATCAGCCTTGTTTCTATGCGGGTTTTGATTCAATTATGATTCATGAATAAACAAATCCGGTGGTGAATCGATTCTTCTTTGATTCAAGGGATTTTGATTGAACGATTCCAATCGATTCAATCAGAGTCGAGTCAATAACCAGTCTGCTTCGAGGGCAGCAAAATGTCTTCCAAGGGCGCCAAGATGTTTTCCGAGGGCGGCATGATGCTTTCCGAGGGCGGCATAATGCTCGCTGGACTCTGAGGAGGGCATGATTGATGCCTTCCGAGGGCGGCACAATGCAATCTGAGGGCGGCAACATGCCTTCCGAGGGCGGCAAGATGTCTTCCGAGGGCGGCATGATGCCTTCCAAGAGCGGCATAATGCGCTCTGAGGGCGGGAAGATGCCTTCCAAGGGCGGTATATTGCGCTCTGAGGGCGGCATAATGTGCTCTGAGGGCGGCAAGATGCCTTCAGATGGTGACAAGACATCTTCTGAAGGCAGCATAATGCACTCCGAGGGCGGCAAAATGTCTTCCGAGGGCGACACGATGTCTTCCGAGGGCGACACGATGTTTTCCGAGGGCGACATCATGTTTTTCAAGGGCGGCATGATGCTTTCCGAGGGCGGCACGATGCCTTCCGAGGGCGGCATAATGCCTTCCGAGGGTGGCTATGTACCTTCTGAGGGCGGCATAATGCGTTGTGAGGGCGGCAAGCTGTCTTCTGAGGGTGCCAGGGTGCCTTTCAAGAGTGCTACGACGCTGTCGGTAGACACAAGGGCGCCCTGGCGGCCTCCCGAGAACGCCACGGCGCCTTCTGCGCCGGCAAATCCTTTGCAAGAATGGCGTCGCGGCGCCTTCGGCGCCGCGGTGCCTGAGGGCGCCGTTTTCTAAGGCAGGGGCTTCAGCCCCTACGGCCCCCCCTGGATCCGCCACTGTCAGCTCCGCCCATTTTGATGACCGTCACGACCTAATTATTGATCGATTATTTTTTAGATCGCCTCCCCGTAGTTTGCCCAACTGATGTCATTCAAATTAGTGAAGTAGTTTGGGCGATAATGACGTTTTAGTGACGTCAGGTCATGCCATTTTTGGTGGAAAAACGATAAATGTTTGAAAAACCGTAGAAAATCGAGTTGTAAAGCAAATTGCAATACAAAAAAAAATCAAATGAAAGAAATTGGCATTTTCCTCAAAATGATTATCTCGGATTTGCACTTTTGTAAGTTTTTGACCCCCCCCCCAAAAAAAAAGCTTATTTGTTTAGGAAATTGACAAATCCCACAAAAGCTAAATGTTCTAAGATATAAAAAACGGAATATATATTAGGCCAAAAATATATATTGT
This sequence comes from Chirona hameri, assembly GCA_036785665.1. Lineage (NCBI taxonomy): Eukaryota > Metazoa > Arthropoda > Thecostraca > Balanomorpha > Balanidae > Chirona > Chirona hameri. The sequence continues at coordinate 50,507 of JAXIVJ010000764.1, read as the reverse complement.
CGCAACATCGGGAAGCTAAGTTGCATACGTGGATAAACAAGGGGCAAAATTACGACAGTTGAGTCGTTCTTATTGGGTCGCGCCAATCCAAGGTGATTATAAAATGCTAAGCGTACGTTAGAGTTTCACCTGTTTGGTGACCGTTCAAATTCACCTCAGCACTGTCAAGGGATCAATCAAACTTCATTTGGATGCATATGGCAGTAAAATCATTGACCTATAATATAACTAGACAGCCGACTGCCGTACGGCCGGCCGCTCGCTGCCCGTTCCCGCCGGGCGACACTAGCGCCATCTATACCGAGGCAAAAGCGTCCGACCGCCCATTGCCCCCCATGTTAAATTCGCTAAAAATAAGGCCTAAAATAAAACAAATGAGCCGATCCTTGACATTTTAAATGGTTTCGTTGGATGCAATGGGGTTTTAGGCGAAGAATGCTGGCAAAATTATTGCTTCGAAAAAAATATCCAAGAAGGAATTATCTGACAAACGAAAGCGTGTAGACCGTAAAACAGTCAAACCGGGTCGAACGGCCCCGCCTATTTCCGAAGTGTATATTGTAAATCTGCATGCCATGCCCGCCAGCTTTTGGAGAAGCTCTGCAACCGCACGTCCGATTGACAAGCGGACTTCTTTGCTGAGTAGCCCCAATTCAGGGGCGGATCCAGGATTTTCAAAGGCAGGGGGCTTCAGGCCTGAGGGCGGCATATTTCCTCGGTGACGGGGCGGCATGGTGCCTTCCGAGGGCGGCATAATGCCTTCCGAGGGCGGCGATGTACCTTCCGAGGGCGGCATAATGCGTTGTGAGGGCGACAAGATGTCTTCTGAGGGTGCCAGGGTGCCTTCCAAGCAGACTTGTCAATGATTCATATTTGTCATGAGTCGATTCACAGTGATTCACGGACCATAATGAATGATTCAATCATGATTCAATCACTCAACATTACCATAATGAATGATTCAATCATGATTCAATCACTCAACATTACCATAATGAATGATTCAATCATGATTCAATCACTCAACATTACCATAATGAATGATTCAATCTTGATTCAATCACTCAACATTAAAGGGAAGTGTCGACTCCTTTGTCTAACTCCTTTTATTTTGAATGTGCGACTCTAAGATTTTATGAGCGTGACAGGGAGGTCATGCTCTACCTGTGTGCAAATTTGCATGCACATCAGAATAGTCTGCTGTTTGACCTTAAACATATGACCTGCTCTAACTCCTTTGATTTTAAATGTGCGACTCTAAGATTGTACCAGAATGATCACTAGGTCGTGATCTATCTGTGTACCAATTTTGAAACCAATCCGAATAGTCTGCGAATGTATTGCCGAATGTGAATGTGAATGTAAGCCAATTGGACACGCGTGTTGTTTATTTTGATTATAAAATGATATTTATAATATTTATTATAATTGCAAATTCCAAGTTCCAAAACCATTAATGACTTCACGTTTCACTTTTTTAAGCGAATAGAACATTTATTTTGATCTTGCATTAGGTATTATTTTTTATAAAGCATCATGTGGAATAAAGCGTCGCCGATGCGACAGTGATATTGGGGACATGCGGAGGTCATGCAAATGTTTGTTTATGATTTAGTTTTTGATATGGTATAGCCTAGGAATTAGGAAAAGGTGGGTACCTTTTTATAATTTTTCGTGTGAAAAAGGTGTGCGTGTACTGTGTGGTTTATGAACCAAAGTATGAGTTAGTTACCTTTTTTAAGTATTTAGGTACCTACCCCTAACCCTACCAGTTCCAAGGTATTCACCTAGTTAGGGCTGATTGAACAGTGGCTTTGTGCCCACTGGAGTTGGACACAAAGCCTCGCTTTCTTTGCGCATAGATGAATTACAGGCTACAGCTCAGGACACAGAGCTCATATAATTGGCCATTAAGTGCCTGGTTTGACCACAGGGCACAGATGAATGCTGGGCCGCTGGCATATTTTGTGGACAGTTTATGCTGTTCGACCAAAAAATAATGATTCTTTGAGCAATGAATGATTCAATCAGCCTATTTTCTCTGTATGAATGATTCAATCAGTGACTCACAACAGGTTTGCGCATGAGGTGAATCGATTCATGAGTCATTCATTTGAAATAAGAATGATTCAATCAAAAGTAGTCGATTCACATTGAATCATTGACAAGTCTGCTTCCAAGAGTGCTACGATGCTGTTGGTAGACGCAAGGGCGCCCTGGAGGCCTCCCGAAAACGCTACGGCGCCTTCGGCGCCGGCAAATCCTATACAAAAATGGCGCCGTTTTCTAAGGCAGGGGCTTCAGCCCCTACGCCCCCCGCCCCCTGGATCCGCCACTAAGCCCCATCCACCCTACCCTGTTTGAGACCAGTGCCGACTCACGTGGGCGACTACCACTGCGCGTGGCGCGTGAGGGGTGTGCAAAGTGTTTTGGAACAAAATACTTTGCACACACCTCACGCGGCACGCGCCAGTGGCGGATCCAGGGGGGGGGGGGGGGGGGGGGGCAGGGGGCCATGGCCCCCCCCCTCCACCTTGAGCCTCGAATGAGGTGCACTCTGGCCGCCTGAGGGGGTCCTCTGGCCACCTAAGGGGTCCTCTGGCCGCCTAAGGGGGTCCTCTGGCCGCCTGAGGGGGCACTCTGACCGCCTGAGGGGGCACTCTGTCCGCCTGAGGGGGCCCTCTGGCCGCCTGAGGGGGCCCTTTGGCCGCCTGAGGGATACTCTGTCCGCCTGAGGGGGTCCTCTGGCTGGCTGAGGGGGCCCTCTGGCCGCCTGAGGGGGCCCTCTGGCCGCCTGAGGGGGCTCTCTGGCCGCCTGAGGGGGCACTCTAGTCGCCTGAGGGGGCACTCTAGCCGCCTGAGGGGGCACTCTAGCCACCTGAGGGGGCACTCTAGCCGCCTGAGGGGGCACTCTGACAGCCTGAGGGGGCACTCTAGCCACCTGAGGGGACACTCTAGCCGCCTGAGGGGGCACTCTGACAGCCTGAGGGGATCTCTGACCGCCGGAGGGGGCACTCCGGCCGCCTGAGGTCGCCCTGAGGGAGTCGGGATTCGCATCCATAGGCGGTGAAACGGGGGGGGGGGCACCGGGCACCGTTCCCCCTTGCATCCAGGAGGGGAGGCGGGGCACCAATGCCCTGGTGCCCCATCAAATTACCTAAAACTGACCTATTTTATGCGAAATGGTGAGAAATTTAGAGACAAAAAACGCACCGCTTCGCGGCGCATATTACATACGTGTGTTCTGATAAATCCTCGATGTTAGGATGTTCGTATCAGTGCATCCTAACGACCGCATCCATAGGCATCCATAGGCCTGAGACAGCGAATCTTGCCTCAGGTTTTACACGCAGCCACCACGCGCGCGCGAGTTCACGTCGCGAGAGCGCCACGGTAAAGAGGCAAAAAGGCGAAGTCACGTGATTATTTTAAAGTTGAGGCTCCGACACACCTCCACTTCAGCATCACTTATCAGCTGAAAAACTGGAAAACATGTCTTACTCTTGCATTCAATAGATAGCCTGTCTTATTCTGAATACAAAATTGTATTAAAATATGAAAGATCTTGCACAGAAATACCTAAGATCCCCTTAGTTCCAAGACACTACAAACTTCGTCGTAGGGTATAGTGTTAACTTTAGAAGAAGAAGAACATTTCTGCCTCGCTAGTGAATTGCTGTCGGGAACGGCCTGAGCGCAGTAGTCGGCCATCTAGTTATAATAGAGATCAATGATATAACTCATTGACCTATAATATAACTAGACAGCCGACTGCCGTACGGCCGGCCGCTCGCTGCCCGTTCCCGCCGGGCGACACTAGCGTCATCTATACCGAGGCAAAAGCGTCCGACCGCCCATTGCCCCCCATGTTAAATTCGCTAAAAATAAGGCCTAAAATAAAACAAATGAGCCGATCCTTGACATTTTAAATGGTTTCGTTGGATGCAATGGGGTTTTAGGCGAAGAATGCTAACAAAATTACTGCTTCGAAAAAAATATCCAAGAAGGAATTATCTGACAAACGAAAGCGTGCAGACCGCAAAACAGTCAAACCGGGTCGAACGGCCCCGCCTATTTCCGAAGTGTATATTGTAAATCTGCATGCCATGCCCGCCAGCTTTTGGAGAAGCTCATATCTCTGCAACCGCACGTCCGATTGACAAGCGGACTTCTTTGCTGAGTAGCCCCATCCACCCTACCCTGTTTGAGACCAGTGCCGACTCACGTGGGCAACTACCACTGCGCGTGGCGCGTGAGGGGTGTGCAAAGTGTTTTGGAACAAAATACTTTGCACACACCTCACGCGGCACGCGCCAGTGGCGGATCCAGAGGGGGGGGGGGGGGGGGGGGGGGCAGGGGGCCATGCCCCCCCTTTGAGCCTCGAATGAGGTGCACTCTGGCCGCCTGAGGGGGTCCTCTGGCCACCTAAGGGGGTCCTCTGGCCGCCTGAGGGGGTCCTCTGGCCGCCTGAGGGGGCACTCTGACCGCCTGAGGCAGGGGCGGATCCAGGGAAACTTTTCGGGAGGGGCACATCATACTTCAAGGGGCTCTCGAGCTGAAAAGGGCCCTGGGCGTTTTTGCAAGTCTGAAAGGGCCTCCAGTCGGTCTGAGTGTATTTTCAGGTAGGATAAAGCCCTTGACAAGCCTAAGAGGGCCATCGTCAGGCCTGAGAGTGCCCTATGCAGGGGCGTCGCCGACAATTTTTAAGTGGGGGGTCGGCTGAAATGAGAGAGAAAAAATGTAACCACATTTGTTCTGCGTGTATTTAAGCCTTTGCAACATTTGTAATGTCAGTGGATTTTCATGTTACAGTAGGTACTTGTTATTTAGCGCCGCCAAGCGCAGAAAAATTCTTACAGGTTGGCCTGATAAAACCCAGAATTACAGGCGATGGACCTTGTAGAGGATAAGAAGCTAACATTGTATTAATTCAATTAAAGGGAATAGGTCACCTTGAAAATTGTCTTGAAGTTCACCCATTAGGTGCATCTTGAGCTCAAAACTATGAATATGACTTTGGTTTGGACAACTGATGGATATATGTGGAGAAAGAAGTAAGTTTCTCTTTCTATTTCACGAGAAATCGTACGATAGCAGCTGGCGTTCTGGCTCCGCCCCTCTCCGCCTGACACCAAGTACAGTCTCTGACAAGGGGCCGCCGCGCCGCCCGGGCGGCTGAGCGGATATTAACGAGGCGTTGTGACCAGAGACTACGTGCCAGAGAGTTTACCTGTCTCCGGCGGCGCGGCGGCGAGCGTTCATTCCCCGATCGTGGCCCGGAACAGCGGGATTGAAATCGGGCCCACTAGTCCTGTGTCGAAATTACTTAACGTAGAGAGGTAATGCTTTCACCACAAACCATTTTTAGATCTGCTCTACAAATCTGCTATCTCAGTCCAAAACCCCATGTTAAAGGTGAACTATTCCCTTTAAGCGTTACGACGAACCGAAGACGATGACTATGGCTTCGTTATAATGATGGCCACCGACAAGGGCGCCGCCACCTTCCGAAAGTTGGGGGGGGGGGGGGACGGAGGCATTCTGAAGTCGATTCTTGCCATGCAACGTCCATGGGCGTAATGTTAAAATCAGAAAATGTTTGGGGGGACATGTCCCCCCGTCCCCCCTGTGGCGGAGCCCCTGGCCACCGATGTGACGCCGCGAAGCGGCGTGAAAAATTGCACTTTAGGTCGTGGAAAACGAAATTGTAATATTCGAACCAGACCGTGAGTGGAGCCAAGCCTCAAGTAACCCCTTTTCCTGGTTGCATATCTCGGTATGATGCAAAATATTGAAATGAAGGTGGTTTTTCATATACATTAGCTAGCCTCGGATAGTAAATCACGATGACCGGTGGCAGTCAGCGCTCAATAGTATATATGATAATAATAACTGTATATGCATATGTACCGAACTGTAACAAACAACTGGTAACAGTGCAAATGGTTTCGAAGCAGCAAGAAGCAAAACGACTTTTCCGCGCATAAATGGTCCCTGTGGATCTGTAGGAGCCTGAGGGAAGATGGCTTGGAAAGATGGTCCTGGCTTGGCCCCCACTATTAGCTCTTCCAGGTCCAGCAAGTTGGGCACCGCTGGAGCAGCTTCCGCGGGTGCCGATGCCCGTGTCTCTGCGTTCGCGTCCCCTTTTCGGAACTCGGCAGACTAGCTAAACATGTATCCCGCTTAACCCTATTTGTAACAGGGGGGGGGGGGGGATTCCGCCCCCCCTCATGTTTTTCGCAGATATCTCCAGAACGGCTGGGAGCAGGCACATGACATTTTTGGAATTTTCCTAGAATTGAATTCCGCATTTGGAGTCAAAATTTAGAGTTCTTAATCTGAACAGAGGCGGTTCCAGGGCACGGTTTTGGGAGGGTTCGGCGGCGATATTTGGCGATAATACGGAAATGCGATCTTCACGGTTTCTTCCTAACTACCTCAAGTGTGAAGGAGTTACATCGGTTTACGGTGATTGCAACAAGTGCAAATTAGTTGATGTTAATGAAATATCATACAAATTGCATGGCAGAGGCGGTTTCAGGGGCTTGAAGGGGGGGGGGGGGTCCAGGAAGTATTCAATGCTCTGCGGGAAGTAAATAGAGCGATGTAAGGAGCATTTATAGCTATCAAGATGTAAAAGATAGCTTCTCCTTCCATTATTTTAATAATTTATTACATATAGAGTTGCAGGGGCGTGTTCAGGCACATGAAAAGGGGGGTGACTGGCATGGTGATGACGATATGCCAGCGATTACGGCGCAATAGACGGTTAACTTATAATGATATATGCACATATGAGGCCAGGAGAGGGAATACAATCATTTGTGTTGCAGAGGCGCGCTCTGGAATGGAAGAAAGGGGGTCATATTATTGCAAGGAAACTAAGATGCATGGGCCTACAATGGCATAACATACTGCAGTTTTCGGATGAAACGCGTCACAGGGTACCCTACGAACGATTATGAGATAATAGGCGAGTCCAGGTAGGGTAAAAAGGGGGGTAAGCAATGTTAATTGAAGTTGTAAGTGAAATAGTCACTGTTGACTAGTTAGTATCATAATAGCGGATAATATACTTATCAAAAGGTCTTGCGCCTCTCCAGTTGGATCCTGGATGCGCCATGATGAAGTACAACATGCAAAATGGAACTATCTACGATCAGTAACATATTCATAGTGCTGGGTAGCAACATGCCTGCGGTTAATATTTTTCCTATTTGACCTCCCTTTTTCACTAACCTGGTACCGCCTATGGCGAAAAATATGATTTATAACTGTGTTTTCTAATGGCACAATAACATACCATATCATTTATTAAAAAAACATACAAAAATAGTTTTATTCCGCATTTACTTCACCCCCATATTAAGACATAAAGACATAAAAGAAAAGTGCAACAAAGAGCCTCTTGGGCCCATCCGAGGTTGCACCCCACCCAACCCCCCCCCCCCCCCCCCCCCCCCTCCACCAGTCTCGCCCCTTCAAATCACCTTACTCTACTTGCATAAAAGAAGGCTAATCCCACGAGTATTTATGAACTAATCCCTTCTCTGTAAAGTATTTATCTAATCTAATTTTGAAGGAAGCAAGTGTCACTGCATCAGCGACATCCCCTGGTAGCATATTCCAATGTCCTACAACCCTTCTACTGAAAAATGACTGTCGTAGCCTAGTCCTACTTTGTTTCATAATGAGTTTATGCGGATGACCTCTACCTCGATTTTCCCTATTGAACTCAAACATACCCTTTAAATATCCAGAATGCTGACTATTTACAAATTTGAAGACTTCAATTAGATCTCCTCTTAGCCTTCTATATCTAAGTGAAAATATTGAGTGACCTGCACACGCCTATGATTTTTGAATTTTCCAAAGTGATCGCCATATATAAATCATAAATCTCCATTTCAATCTATCGATTCCCAGATTGGTTGTGTTACAATCGGTTGATAAACATGACAGCTGTGTTGGATGATATATAACACTAAAATTTGTAGTTTTTGCCCCCCTGTTGCCCCCTATCAAAAAATGTCGATTTTTCTTAGAAATGTAGATCGTGATGAGGGGAACCAAACGCCGTTTGATTTTTGAAAATCGGATGGGTAGATCTCGAGATCTCCTGGGGGCAAAATCCGCCCCCCCCCCCCCCTGTTACAAATAGGAGTAGCCAGGAGCCTGTTACAAATAGGGTTACAAGTTAATATTTTATGAAGAGAGTGGGACCTGGGGTCAGCAATTACCGCCAATAGCCTCTGCCAGACATTTAATGGAATTAATTTTCCCATTTTCCAAATTTGTATAAGCAATTGCGAAACTTGTGTCATGCCGCGAAGCGTCGCGAAATTTTCCCGTTTTTAAACTTTGGAATAATAGCGGGATTTTGACTGTTGCAAAGGCAATTTTTACGATAAATTGTTAACTTTCCCCGAAAAAAAGTGTGTGCGTTCGGGGGGGGGGGGGGCGGTCGACCCCCCACCTTCTGAGAGTTGAAGTCCGGACCCTCTCCTTCCCGACCCCCCCCCCGTCGGTGACGCCCCTCACCCTGTCAGTCTTGTAGGGCCCTTGCAAGACTTGAGAGCGCCCTATGCTGGTCTGGAGGATCACTGGTAGGTTTGAAAGGGCCCTCGGTCGTGCTGAGAGGGTCCTGTGCCGGTGTGAGAGGGCCCTAAGGTCGGTAAGAGAAGTTCCTCAGTCTCTTTGAGTGTACTATCGATGGGCCTGAGAGGGCCCTGTCTAAGCCTGAGAGAGCCATTGCCAGACTTGAATGGCCCTCCGTCCGTTTGAGAGAGCCATTGCCAGGCCTGAAAGGGCTCAGACCAGGCCTCTGGCTCAGGCGAGCCCAAATGGCTAGCCTGGTGTCCGGTATAGGGTCCTCTGTCGCCTAGTAAAGGCCCTCTCAGACCGGCTTAGGACCATCTGAGGCCTGGAAAGGATCATCTCAAACAGGCGCAGGCCCTTTTCAGGTCCGTCAAGGGCTATTTCTGACTAATGTAGTGTCCAGGGTTGTGCTTGACTCCGAGTCGGTGAGTCAAATTTGACTCAAAACTGACTCAACTCAACTTGAATCAGAGTCGAGTCGCTTAAGAAAAATAGGGACGCAACTTGAGTCAGAGTTGAGTCACATGGATGTCGCTTGAGTCAAAGTTGAGTCGCCTGGATGCTGCTGAAGTCAAAGTTGAGTCGATTCATCTTCTTACGAGTCAGAGTCACATCTGACGAGAAAAACAAATCCTAGCAACTAAATAATCAAGGCGTCCAAACAATGTTCTATAGTGTGAGAGTGTGAGTTTTGGGTGTTTTTCAAACCCACTGAAAGGGCTCTCCCGAGCGTTGAAAGGGCCCTATTCCCGATCATTGAAAGGGCCCAGCAGACCCTCTGACCTGCACATGGGACCTTTGAACTTCCCAGGGGCTCTCTGGTCTGTCCAGGGACACTCCAGCCTGCTTAGGGACCCTTTCGACCTGAAAGGGACTGCGCTGGCTGCTTTGTCGCCCTGCCGACATGCCCAGGGGCCCTCCGGCCTGCCCAGGGGCCCTCTATGCTGTCTAGGGGCCATTCGGCATGTGCAGGGCTCTTCTGACTCGCCCAGGGGCCCTTTCGGTCTAGCCAGGATCCCTCTGACCTGGACAGGGGCCCTTTGAACTTCCATGGGGCCCTCTGGTCTTTCAGAGAGGGCCCTGTTGGCTCTTAGGACCTCTGAAGTGCTCTACACTCTCTAAAGACCACTTTGCGTGGTCTCTTAGAGAGCCCATGATACCGCGCTTCGCGCGGTATCGTCGGCCCTTTTCGGCGCGCTACGCGCACCGAAAAGGGCCCTCCTCAGATGTTTCGGGAGGGGCACGTGCCCCCTGTGCCCTCCCCTGGATCCGCCCCTGGCCTGAGGGGGCACTCTGGCCGCCTGAGGGGGCTCTCTGGCCGCCTGAGGGGGCTCTCTGGCCGCCTGAGGGGGCACTCTAGCCGCCTGAGGGGGGCACTCTAGCCGCCTGAGGAGGCACTCTACCACCTGAGGGGGCACTCTAGCCGCCTGAGGGGGCACTCTAGCCGCCTGAGGGGGCACTCTAGCCGCCTGAGGGGGCACTCTAGCCGCCTGAGGGGGTACTATGACAGCCTGAGGGGGATCTCTGACCGCCGGAGGGGCCACCGGGCACCGTTCCCCCTTGCATCCAGGAGGGGGAGGCGGGCACCAATGCCCTGGTGCCCCCATCAAATTACCTAAAACTGACCTATTTTATGTGAAATGGTGAGCAATTTAGAGACAAAAAACGCGCCGCTTCGCGGCGCATATTACATACGTGTGTTCTGATAAATCCTCGATGTTAGGATGTTCGTATCAGTGCAATGGAATAATTGAAAGGATCAGGACAATATTTTTACTTTTCTTGAGGGAAGTTGACAGGAATTTAAATGCAATTTCGGTAGCAGAAAGGGGCATATTATGGCGTTAATGTGCCCTGTGTTGTTTACGCACGCTTTGTGCTTGCTGAAAGGAAACACCGGCAGATAGTTTTACGACATGAACTTTTTTTTTGTGCGCATGCTTTTAGTCACTTCGACCGAATAGCTGCAAGGAAGTTTCTGAAAACCATGACTACGGTCGCTCCGGTCATACGTATATTTCCCCCCTAGTTAAGGTCTATTACGATCATGGGGCGACGGAAAATTTGCATACGATAGTGTGACTACATCCCACTAAACATGCCCAATTTCGCAGTTTTGACTGCAAGCGCGCAGATCAAACCGGCACCGGCAACTAAACCGGCATTGACTGGGGTCTCAGCAGAACGCCATTGACTGGGGGGGGGGGGGGGGGGTAAACGGGCGGCAATCGAAAGCTCTCAATGAGATGAGACTAAAGCATTGCAAGCATTGCAATTGAATACTGATATAATCTGACAGCACCAAGCCCCTCACAGCGAATCTTGCCTCAGGTTTTACACGCAGCCACCACGCGCACGCGAGTTCACGTCGTGAGCGCGCCACGGTAAAGAGGCAAAAAGGCGAAGTCACGTGACTATTTTAAAGTTGAGGCTCCGACACACCTCCACTTCAGCACCACTTATCAGCTGAAAAACTAGAAAACATGTCTTACTTTTGCATTCAATAGATAGCCTGTCTTATTCTGAATACAAAATTGTATTAAAATATGAAATATTTTGCACAGAAATACCTAAGATGCTCTTAGTTCCAAGACACTACAAACTTCGTCGTAGGGTTTAGTGTTAGCTTTAGAAGAAGAAGAACATTTTTGCCTCGCTAGTTAATTGCTGTCGGGAACGGCCTGAGCGCAGTAGTCGGCCATCTAGTTATAATAGAGATCAATGAGTAAAATATGTATGCAAATACTGCGCAGTAGTGCCAATTCCTTGGCAATGTTTGGCCGTGTTCTTTTGCGTGAGGATCCTCGAGAACTGTGTATGGAGTCTCAGGCTATGGAGATGCTGGTTACGTCACAATGACGTCTGTATGTCGTATTGTGTTACGTACCGCTTATCTTGTCATGCGGTCACAGTTCAAGACCCTAAAGCATGACGTCACGCTTTCCCCAAAGCTTCTCATCCTCCCTGTCGCTGATTCGTCAACGGGCCGTCCTCACATTCCTCATGTCGCGAAGAACACAGGCGTTGCATGTTTGCTCACAGCTGGGCGAGCAAGCTACGCGCCAAGGCCCTCTATAATGATAAGATTACGCGCCCAGTGTTCAAATCAAAATTAACTTGTACGCGCCTTAAACATCACTTATTTGTATAGACGCCTATCGTAGAAATTAAAAACATCGATTAAGAAAATTGTCAACAAGCTCAGTGCTCAGTGCTCACACACTGTAGTTCAAGTTCAAGATGCTGCTGAGCAACGCTGTTAGACTCCCAATGCTTTCATGTGAGTAGGCACCTACCTCAACCTATTTTGTATGTTCTGTTCAATACCTATGAGGGGTGCCAAAAAGTTCCTGGCTTTGGGCAAAATAAAGTACAGGAGGATCTATTAATTATGTTTTTATTCAACATATTCCCCTCAGATTCACACTTATTGCAGTGGTCCTTCAGTTTTTCTAAGCCCTGAAAAAAGAAAAACCTTGGAAGGTGGGCCTCTAACCAGGCCTACCTTCAGTGATCACTCCTGAATCAGAGTGAAATTTAGTTCCCTTGAGATGTTTCTTCGGTTGTGGAAAGAGGTGATAGTCGGAGGGGGCCAAGTCTGGAGAGTATGGCAGGTGGCGGGTGGTCTACCAATTTGAAGCCAAAGACACATATTTTCCATAGAGTTGCATGTGCTGTCTGGGCTGGTGCATTGCCCTGCAAAAAGAGGACAGTATGGCTCAGCTTTCCACAGCATTTCTGCTTTAAAGCTTCACACAGTATTATTCACCCAGTATTTTGTACACCATCAATCATCATGCTTTTTTGCATATCTTCTCCTTAATAGTTGTCCTACCTCACCTGTAAAGGTAACAGCTCTACCCTTTCACAATACCCTTAAAGCCAGGAACTTTCAGCACCCCTCATATAGGGTAAACTTGTAAAGGTCCAATCTGAATTGTCTGCATGTCAATATATTGTACTTCATGCTATTAGGTTTAGGTTTAGGTTGGATGAGCTGGGTCTAGACAGGGTCTATTCGGCGCTCACTTCTTCGTAGGTTAGGACTAGTTGCCAGGAAACTTTGTGGCCCAGTGTTGGTCAAGTCTGTTTTTGAAAGATTTGGTGGACTCAGCAGTTACAACTTCTTGTGGGAGCTCATTCCATGGTGTAACATCTATTTGCAAAAAAACTTGAATCTTGATAAGTGAGTTGACCTCCTCTTTACCAGCTTCTTGGTGTGTCCTCTTGTTCTTTCATCCTTGTTTAGTTCAAATAACTGGTTGGTGTCCATGTTGATTTTTCCTATCAGGATCTTGTATGTTTCTATCAGGTCACCCCTCAGGATTGGTGTTGTAAATTATTGGTGTTGTAAATTATGCTAATGCACTAAAGCATCAATACATAAAAGCTTAAAAGACACCTGTAAGATGTACAATTCCAGTCAAATATTGCATGTTAATGTTTTATGGATAGTCTATGTGCAATAGGACTGGCACATCTATGGGAGCCACATAGCCTGAGTAGCCGAGGTGCTCTTAAAGGGAATGTTTCACCTTTCTTAGAGGTTGTAGTCGAAAATATGAAGTAAGTGCTTCTGAAAATGATGGTGATATTTTTCTCTCTCGAAAAGTCACTTAACTTTATACAAATCAAGGTTTTAAATTTGGGATGATGACATCATTATTGAGCTATATACCGGCGCTGATTGGCTGGCAAAGTGGCTGCCAGCCAATCAACTGCAGGACTAGCCTACACCCCATTTTGCAAATGGAAAATTAAATTGCTTAAAAATGGCTAAGTTTTGGGAAAAATGACCTTAGTATTTTCAACATTTCAATAATGGCCAAAGATAATGGCTATCTCAGTTCAAAACCAATACAAAGGTGAAACATTCCCTTTAAAGGAAATAGTTTACTGTGGATTTTTTTCCAAACACGATTTTATTATATTTTGAAATACAATTTCTTTTTATATTGTCAAAAATAGCCATACATCATGCTGATTCAGGACAGAAGGTCGTAAATGATTAATTTTATCAAAACTATATACATTGGACTAGCATTAGAAAAGTGCCAACCGGCTGCCAGCGGTTTGCTTGCTAGGACAGTATGCAAGCTGATTGGCTGATTAGCCTCTGACCTGAGTGACCAGGCTATCATAAGAACCACATTCTTTTGTAAGCAACGCATTCCTTCGCCAAAAAAAAATAAAATATATTCGGCTGGAGAGCATGGGTATAGTTTCCTATTCAAATGGTGGGGCCACTGCCCCACCAACTTTTGTCAGATTTGAAGGTTTTCTGATGTTAAATGGTCATTTTCCCCTTAGCCATGCAAAACAACCACCCAAAAACCATTTCGCCCCACCAACTTTTTCTGAAAAGCTCCACCCATGCTGGAGTCTTTTCAGTCAGGAAAACTTGCAGATAGGGGTTTCCCAACACAGGCTACAAAACTGCTATCTCAGTTTTAAAAAAATATTGAAGGTAAACTATTTCCATTAAAGGGAATGTTTCACCTTTCTGGAAGTTTCAAATATACGCCGGTTGTATTGACAAATATGAAGTAAGTGATGCTAAAAAGGATGGTGATATTTGTTTTCTCGAAAACTTCACTTAAATTCTAAAAATTAAGTTTTTAATATTTGGTTTGATGGCGTCATGTTGAGCTATAGACCACCACTGATTGGCTGAAAAAGTGTGGGTGTCAGCCAATCAGCGGCTGCACCAGCCTGGAGTCATTTTGGGAAATGGTTAATTAAATTGCTTAAAAGGGGTTAAGTTTTGGGAAAAATGACCTTAGTAATTTAGACATTTCAATAATGGCCCAATATAATGGCTATCTCAGTTTAAAACAAAGGTAAGACAATGGTGAAACATTCCCTTTAAAGGGAGGTAATCACCGTTTTCCACAAAAATGGAGTTAGCACCTAAAATCGATAGACGGACAAAAATATATTATAAATTCATCACATTTTGCATATAACAATTCTACCGATATATATTTCAAGTCATAGTTGATAATCGATCCCCGCTTATAATCAGCAAGTACTCGGTAACGAATTCAGTAAATTAGCCTCCCTACGCATTGTTATTTATCATGAAGGTATGCAATATGTTTCATGCACTCTATCTTTTGCGAATATGTGCCAAACTTTTATGAACAATCAACAATCATTTGAAAAAAGTGCATTGAAAACGGCAGTTTAGGTTGGTCCCGGACGGCAACCTATTTAGTGTCTGCGATTTGTTTATAAGTGCTCATTCAACAACGTTGAACAGATTGACACAAAAGCGCCAGTTGTTGCGCTTTCCAATAGTGGAGGGAAAATACCGATAATTAATTTTCCCAAACTTCAAACTTTGAATGAGGGAATAATGTATCTTAAATTTAGATCACATCATTTTAATACCATAACGGTAGCCAAATAAATTGTTGCTAACAAAATCAAGAGGTGATTATCTCCATTTAAAGGGAGACAATCATCTTTCACCTTTTTCCACCTTTTTCAAAAATCACCTTTTTCCACAAACATGAAGTTAGCACCTGCAATCGATAGACGAGGCCAAAATATGATGTAAATTCATCACATTTTGCATATAAACATTCCTACTGAAAGATATTGGCAGTTTCCTACTGATAGCGATCCACGCTTATATCGGTCGGTACTCAGCAAGTACTCGATAACGAATTCAGTAAATTAGCCTCCCTACGCATTGTTATTTATCATGAAGTTATGCAATATGTTTCCTGCACTCTATCTTTTGCGAATGTGCCAAAATTGTATGAACAATCAACAATGATTTGAAAAAGTGCATGGAAATCGGCAGTTTAGCTTGGCACCGGCCGGCCGGTGCCAAGCTAAACTACGGCGACCTATTTAGTGTCGGCGATTTGTTTACAAGTGCCCATTCAACAACGTTGAACAGATTGATGCAAAAGCGCAAGATGTTGCGCTTTCCAATAGTGGAGAGAAAATACCGATCATTAAGGGTGCGATCGGCAACACGAATTCGCTCTCCGACGAATCCAACGTATTCGCTCTCCGACGAATTCGCTGTCTCGTGCGTTTTGTAACAACAAAATTATCCGCCAGTTTTGTCGCTGCTGCGCCATGTCATGGTTTGTGTAGTTATAGGGCCTTGGTTTGTGTGGTTATTTTAATTGTTTTCAGAAATCACGGTACTTTGAACTTTGTCAATACTCAGCAACGCTGCAGTCAATACAGCAATACTGCATATGACGTTATGGCACACTGCAAAAGAAATTAGCCCTCCCGACGACTGGTTTGGAAATTCGCGCTCTGACAGAGCGAATTCGTCGGGCGAATTCGTTCCTTTGCAGATTTGTCGTGTTGCCGAACACAAACTGAGCGAATATTCGGCGTCCGACGAATCACCGACGAATTCGTCGTGATTTCGGCGAAATCGTCGTGTTGGCGATCGCACCCTAATTTTCCCAAACTTCCAACTTTGGATTAGGGAATAATTGTATTTAATTGTTAAATGTATATCACAACATTTTAATACCATAACAGTAGCCAAATAAGTTGTTGCTAACAATCAAAAGATGATTATCTCCCAAATTATCATCATAGGATTCTCTCTCTCCTTTATGACTTTCCTCCCCATGCCTTCCTAAAACCTCATGCATGATGGAACCTGATGAGGCTAAAGTATGGGGTAAGAATACACATATTATTGCATGCAAAGTCTAGTTTTGGTCAAAGTCTAGTCTTGACATGGTCTGTGATTGGACCGTTAGATTAAAGGTTCAATCTCCAGTCACATCTAAACTTTTCATGCTATTGACATTGTAAATAATACCCAGACACGAAAGCAGGGATAAAAAAGCACTGCTAATATCATGTAAAGTCTGGTATTTCAATGTAATGAGGGATTGTACCTTTTCCCTACCCTATTGTTGATACATTGTATTCATAATCACCGGTTTGTAAAACATTGCTCCAACATCAAGAAGTTGATTGGGGAAGCCAAAGACCCTTTTCAAAAGTGAGAGGATATTAGCTTTCATAGGTACAGGCCAGAGCTGCCTCACAAGTTCACAGCCTGTTTTTGGTGCATGATCTTTAAAGGGAGATAATCACCTTTTTATTTTGTTAGCATTAACTTATTTGGCTACCGTTATGGTATTAAAATGTTGTGATATAAATTTAAGAATTAAATAAAATGATTCCCTAATTCAAAGTTGGAACTTTGGGAAAATTAATGATCGGTATTTTCCCTCCACTATTGGAAAGCGCAACATCTGTGCGGTTTTGCATCAATCTGATCAATGTTGTTTAATCTGCACTTGTAAACAAATCGCCGACACTAAATAGGTCTCTGTAGTTTTGCTTGGCACCGGCCGGCCGGTGCCAAGCTAAACTGCCGATTTCCATGCACTTTTTCAAATCATTGTTGATTGTCCATAAAATTGTGGCACATTCGCAAAAGATAGAGTGCAGGAAACATATTGCATAACTTCATGATAAATAACAATGCGTAGGGAGGCTAATTTACTGAATTCGTTATCGAGTACTTGCTGAGTACCGACCGATATAAACGTGGATCGCTATCAGTAGGAAACTGACAATATCTTTCGGTAGGAATGTTTATATGCAAAATGTGATGAATTTACATCATATTTTGGCCTCGTCTATCGATTGCAGGTGCTAACTTCATGTTTGTGGAAAAAGGTGATTTTTGAAAAAGGTGGGAAAAGGTGAAAGATGATTGTCTCCCTTTAAATGGAAATAATCACCTCTTGATTTTGTTAGCAACAATTTATTTGGCTACCGTTATGGTATTAAAATGATGTGATCTAAATTTAAGTTACATTATTCCTTAAGTTACATTTCCACATTTTTCTGGAAATGACCTCTTCTGCACGTAAGGACATTCCAAAGTGGGCGGTGATGCCACCGCGTATTTTCTGCAGGACCGGCTGAGTCAGTCATCTCTTTTATGCTAATAAAAACACCTCACGTATGACATATTTCCGGTAAAATAAGCAATATTTGAAAGAAAATAAACTTGTTTTGTTCCAACGACAGCAACAGTTACCTAGTTTTCCCATAAAATTCTATATTTTTCATGAATTTTCATGCAAAAAAAAATAATACGCCACCACCAAATTCTCAACGCTAAAGGCCAGAGAAAAGAAAACCACAAAAACACAAAACCTCAACGAACAGTGTGTAGTAATACAAAGTCCCGTCAGTTTTGAATTGCATAATAATTGTGTGATCCAGTGTAGGACTTGCAGATAATTCAAAACTCTAAAATTTATCTTAAGATAAAAGTGGTGGACAGTAGTGCCGATCAAGTACTCGTTATCTGATACTAGTCTCGAAAAACACCCAAGTTTTAACGCTGATAATTTCTGAAATAATGGACTAAATGAGCATTGAGATCCCTGTTATATGTCTTAAACGTGTTTAAGGCTCATACAACTGCAAAAGAGTGCATTTCCTTTCAGGACGGAAACCCGTATAATCCCTTTAAATTTAAGAATTAAATAAAATTATTCCCAAATTCAAAGTTGTAAGTTTGGAAAAAATACAAAACAAGTACCTCGTGTACTTCATAAAGGTCATTGAGAAATTTGTCCTTCCCTACCATTGTTTACATCGAGTGCGGCATTTTTGGAGGCTCTGACGTTTCCGATCAAACCGATCCGTGAAGCAATCCGTGAAGCATCCGTGATGCATGACTGACTATCAGTATAAGTCAGGAATAACAAACAACATGCAAACTATACCAACTCGAATGAAATAAGGGCGGAATGATTTGAACCCCAGGCAAGCAAGTATTTGCAAAGCACTCGGCACTGCGCCACAATAGCAAAAGGCGAGGGAAATGCATATTGGATACAATATTATTACGTCACAAGTTTCTGAAGTGTCAACTACTATGACATACAGTGATACAATACCTTTAATAATGATTAACAAGAAAATTCAAACTTAAAATCAATAATTTGAATAAGTCTTTAATTAGCTTTCAACGCAAAATCAGATATATTTTGCAATGCTACACAAGAATGGCACCAGTGACGTCATTAACAAAGCCTGCTACGGGACTTGGGTATACTAATCAGGAACAACTCGCCACAATGGTTAAGTGCGCCGAGAAGCATGACAATGACTTTGTAAACAAATCGCCGACGCTAAATAGGTTGCCGTCGATGTGCATCGATGAGCTTCCGATTTAATTGTCAGTTTTGTGCTATTGTTTGTTAGTTTTTTTTTGGGAAAAATTATCATTTTTCATGATAATATAAATTTCATGACATAGTGTTATATACAGCCACAGACAAATTATACAAAACTCCTAATGTTGAAAACAAATGAATCGATTTTCAAAAATTGAGGGCCGCAACCACTAACTATGCCGCCGTTGATGTGCATCGATGAGCTTCCGATTTTATTGCCACTTTTTCCAATCGTTGTTAGTTTTAGAAGATCGCCGGGCATATAATCACAACAAGCAGAACGCACAATATATTTTCCACTCCATTGCGTAAAAAAAACAATACGGGAAAAGCCCGCAGTTTGATGAGGACCAAAAGTACTTGCAAGTACCGATCGTTAAAAGTGTGGAACGCTTATTTATCAACTATAACTTGAAATATCTTTCGGTAGGAAAGTTTGCATGCAAAATGTGATGAATTTACAATATATTTTGGTCTCGTCTGGCGATTTCAAGTGCTAACTCCATTTTTGTGGGAAAAGGTCATTATTTCCCTTTAATGGGTTTCTATAACTTCATGTTTTTTTGTTGTTGCGTTCTAGACAAAATTTAGAATAATAGTTGCATACATACTCAAATTACTAGCTTAAATAACACCTCTTTGCCCTAACATCTAATGCATCAGTTCTAAAACTAGGGTCCATAACCCCTTTGGTGTTGGTAGAGGATTTTGAGGTGGTTGTGGAATCACTGGTCATAGGGGAAACTTGAACATTGACAATATGATTCAATTTTATTTGCATAGTCACAACTGTACCCCAGCTTGCTTATCATGGTCACTGGTCATACAAGTTTGGGAACCTCTGATCAGAATCAAACTCTTTAATGTACTTCTATCACACCATCTTATTTCAAGAAGAGTGCACTTTTTAGTGGAGTAAGCTAAAGACTTTCTACTGTGAGTTTGAAGGTCGTTGGAGCAGGCATTTGTTTTCTGTTTAGGCATCTGATATGCCTGTCCTGCACCATCACGGTTATTACAGTATTATTTAAATGCTCATCTCAATTTGCAATGTTAGTTATCAAAAGTCAAACCTGAAATGTATTGTCATTTTCAGATGGAACATACAAGGTTACTGGAAAGAATATGGAAGAGCTCCTGGATGCAGCATTGTCAGCTGGGTACAGATCTATAGGTGAATACACTGGAGTTACATCCACTAACCTTTCCTTTAGATGATTGCTTCAACCGAGTCTTAGTCAGGACTGGTCTGCCCACTTGGTATGGACATGAAGCCATAATCAGAGTGGATTCTGGAACTGTGTTCCAACTTCCAGGCTGTGTTGAACTCTACAGCCCTGTGAATGTGTGCCTCTATGCCTGTGCAATGTGAACTTCTCAAGGCTGCTCAGGTAGGCCAGGCAAACAGTTTTCAGCATGCAGTGAGATGTTTTGTGTATGTTGTTAGTTGTGGATCTCTTCCTTACTTCATGGGATGTTTTAAATTGGGTTTCAGCTTTATTTCCTTCTTACTAAAACAACCAGATGAATTAAACTCAAGCCACAATAGTACCAGGAGCTCGCTTTTTTTGGTGGGTGTCCAGCACAAATTTAACTATCTTTGGATTATGTAGTGCTTTCACTTTTAAAGGTTACCTCATTCATTATTCTGGCTACATCTCTGTATCATGATGCAGACACAAAATTGCAATTAATATAGTGAGCCCTGACTAACTTTCTGTATCCTGGTCTGGACACTGCCGATAGGTCCCATAACACGATTCTGACTGCTTCTTTGCTGACTGTTGTCCAGACACTGTTCCCATAACACGATTCTGACTGCTTCTTTGCTGCCTGTTGTCCAGACACTGTTCCCATATCACGAGTCTGACTGTTTCTTTGCTGCCTGTTGTCCAGACACTGTTCCCATAACACGAGTCTGACTGCTTCTTTGCTGACTGTTGTCCAGACACTGTTCCCATATCACGATTCTGACTGTTTCTTTGCTGACTGTTGTCCAGACACTATTCCCATATCACGAGTCTGACTGTTTCTTTGCGGACTGTTGTCCAGACACTGTTCCCATATCACGAGTCTGACTGTGTCTTTGCTGACTGTTGTCCAGACACTGTTCCCATATCACGATTCTGACTGTTTCTTTGCTGCCTGTTGTTCAGACACTGTTCCCATAACACGAGTCTGATTGTTTCTTTGCGGACTGTTGTCCAGACACTGTTCCCATATCACGATTCTGACTGTTTCTTTGCTGACTGTTGTCCAGACACTGTTCCCATATCACGATTCTGACTGTTTCTTTGCTGCCTGTTGTTCAGACACTGTTCCCATAACACGAGTCTGACTGCTTCTTTGCTGACTGTTGTCCAGACACTGTTCCCATATCACGATTCTGACTGTTTCTTTGCTGCCTGTTGTTCAGACACTGTTCCCATAACACGAGTCTGACTGTTTCTTTGCGGACTGTTGTCCAGACACTGTTCCCATATCACGATTCTGACTGTTTCTTTGCTGACTGTTGTCCAGACACTGTTCCCATATCACGATTCTGACTGTTTCTTTGCTGCCTGTTGTTCAGACACTGTTCCCATAACACGAGTCTGACTGCTTCTTTGCTGACTGTTGTCCAGACACTGTTCCCATATCACGATTCTGACTGTGTCTTTGCTGACTGTTGTCCAGACACTGTTCCCATATCACGATTCTGACTGTTTCTTTGCTGCCTGTTGTTCAGACACTGTTCCCATAACACGAGTCTGACTGTTTCTTTGCGGACTGTTGTCCAGACACTGTTCCCATATCACGATTCTGACTGTTTCTTTGCTGACTGTTGTCCAGACACTGTTCCCATATCACGATTCTGACTGTTTCTTTGCTGCCTGTTGTTCAGACACTGTTCCCATAACACGAGTCAGACTGCTTCTTTGCTGACTGTTGTCCAGACACTGTTCCCATATCACGATTCTGACTGTTTCTTTGCTGCCTGTTGTTCAGACACTGTTCCCATAACACGAGTCTGACTGTTTCTTTGCGGACTGTTGTCCAGACACTGTTCCCATATCACGATTCTGACTGTTTCTTTGCTGACTGTTGTCCAGACACTGTTCCCATATCACGATTCTGACTGTTTCTTTGCTGCCTGTTGTTCAGGCACTGTTCCCATAACACGAGTCTGACTGCTTCTTTGCTGACTGTTGTCCAGACACTGTTATCATATCACGATTCTGACTGTTTCTTTGCTGCCTGTTGTTCAGACACTGTTCCCATAACACGAGTCTGACTGCTTCTTTGCTGACTGTTGTCCAGACACTGTTCCCATATCACGATTCTGACTGCTTCTTTGCTGCCTGTTGTCCAGACACTGTTCCCATATCATGAGTCTGACTGTTTCTTTGCTGCCTGTTGTCCAGACACTGTTCCCATAACACGATTCTGACTGCTTCTTTGCTGACTGTTGTCCAGACACTGTTCCCATATCACGATTCTGACTGTTTCTTTGCTGCCTGTTGTTCAGACACTGTTCCCATAACACGAGTCTGACTGTTTCTTTGCGGACTGTTGTCCAGACACTGTTCCCATATCACGATTCTGACTGTTTCTTTGCTGACTGTTGTCCAGACACTGTTCCCATATCACGATTCTGACTGTTTCTTTGCTGCCTGTTGTTCAGGCACTGTTCCCATAACACGAGTCTGACTGCTTCTTTGCTGACTGTTGTCCAGACACTGTTCCCATATCACGATTCTGACTGTTTCTTTGCTGCCTGTTGTTCAGACACTGTTCCCATAACACGAGTCTGACTGCTTCTTTGCTGACTGTTGTCCAGACACTGTTCCCATATCACGATTCTGACTGTTTCTTTGCTGACTGTTGTCCAGACACTGTTCCCATATCACGATTCTGACTGTTTCTTTGCTGCCTGTTGTTCAGACACTGTTCCCATAACACGAGTCTGACTGCTTCTCTGCTGACTGTTGTCCAGACACTGTTCCCATATCACGAGTCTGACTGCTTCTTTGCTGCCTGTTGTCCAGACACTGTTCCCATATCACGATTCTGACTGTTTCTTTGCTGACTGTTGTCCAGACACTGTTCCCATAACACGAGTCTGACTGCTTCTTTGCTGACTGTTGTCCAGACACTGTTCCTATATCACGATTCTGACTGCTTCTTTGCTGACTGTTGTTAAGACACTGCAGAGGGCTACAGGAATGAGGCGGCGATCGGAGCTGCTCTCTCCCGCCTGCTGCCGGCCCACTCCCTCACCCGCCAGGATGTGGTCATCACCAGCAAACTCGGTATCAGTACAACATGCACTTATACTGCACTTACAACTTACAACATGCACTTACAACATGCACTTACAACATGCACTTATACTGCTCTTACAACTTACAACATGCACTTACAACATGGACTTATACTGATCTTACAACTTACAACATGCACTTACAACATGCACTTATACTGCACTTACAACATGCACTTACAACATGCACTTATACTGCTCTTACAACTTACAACATGCACTTACAACATGCACTTATACTGGACTTACAACTTACAACATGCACTTACAACATGCACTTACAACATGCACTTTACTGCTCTTACAACTTACAACATGCACTTACAACATGCACTTATACTGCTCTCATATCTGGTCAGAAGGTTGCACTTACCCTGCGACATTCACAGACGTTGTATCAGGCACCGGCCACTGTTGCGCACTGTTGTAGTACAGAGACTGGTTGACTCAGTCAGTGTCGCAGTGCTGATGTGTTTATTATTAAGCAGGGACACACATGGCAGGACCGATGGATGTGGTTTCGCCCACGGCTGATCCTCAGTAATGCAATGGTCGGTGTCCAGTTTTGAGTGTTATGTCGTACGATGTGACTTGTGACGCCCTCGGCTCCCACAGCGCCCCGAAGCCAGGGCTACGAGCGGTGTCAGGCGGCAGTGGCAGCGTCACTAAAGGCACTGCAGACAGACTATATCGACCTCTATCTCATCCACTGGCCAGGTGAGAGGGAAGCAGCTGTCTGCACTGGCTTCACAGTGGTTCAGGCTGTGCCGGTTGTCACATGTTGTTCACCTTCTCTAGACAATAGACAATAGACAATGAACTCGAAGTTTATGTCGAAATTTGTGCTCAAAATACGTCTTGTCATCACTTATCTCATGATCTCATTTTCACCAGTCTTCTTCAAATTAGGCCGTGATAATGTACAATGTACATTGAATAACTACAAGTATTTCCAATGTGTTCGGTGTGTTTTCCTAGAAATCCAACGCTTTTCCTATTCACCGTTCAGATTTTCTACCCGACTCTGGACCAGCCATCCGAGCCACCCTCAGAACTGTCTGGTGCGGCTGATCCCGGTATTAGCCCAGGTGGCGTGTCTGTGACCCGCACCACCCCTCTCTCCGCCCCCCGTCAGGCGCAGCTGGGCTGGACCCGGGGGACCCGCGTAACGCCGAGCTGCGAGCCGGCTCGTGGCGCGCCCTGGAGCAGCTGCTGGCCGACGGCACCCTGCGCGCCATCGGCGTCTCCAACTACGGCGTCCCACACCTCCGCCAGGTGCTGAACGCCTGCCAGACGCCGCCGCACGTCAACCAGGTCCGTCCAGCAGGGCACTGCCTTCGCGATTGTGGGTTTCCTCCCTCCGCTGACCAGTTCTATCGTGGCCATTGGACGCGGCGTGCCCAAACGTCATCGGTAACCTATGAGGCAGTACGGTAAAGCTACTGAAGATGGCGCTGGCGACTAACAGGACTCTAGCGTGCGGCTGTTTCCCAGATGGAATAATTCGGTGCTTACAAACTCGCTGCATACATAAGTAAACGGGGAAAATCGTACGAAAATCATCGTGTGACAGAATAGTGTATTGAATAGAACAAATGAAGATGATATACCGGCAAATTATAGTGTCAGATAGAGCGTTTCAGATACAAGGGCGGATCCAGCCGGCCGTTGGGGGGGGGGGGGGCAAACCGTTTTTTTTAGCGGACCTTACCTACCCCCAATTTCGAATTTCTTCCCGGATTTGGGCCACTTTATTTTGCAACCACACGATTTCGATTTTTTTCCCCATTTTTTTTTTTAGGTTTTCGACCTTTTGGGATATCGAAAAAGGAAAGATGTCATCTTGCAGTTTGTATTGTTCCGACATTGCCTTACACTGATAAAAACTATGTCAATTGTCAGCTGTACCCAGGGGCGTCGCCGATAATTCTTGAGTGGGGGGGTCGGCTGAAATGACGACAAAAAAATGTACCCCAATTTGTTATGCGTGTATTTAAGCCTTTGCAACATTTCTAATGTGGATTTGCATGTTATAGTAGGTACTTGTTATTTAGCGCCGCGAAGCGGCGCGATTTTTTTTTGGCTCGGGTTTGCCTGATAAAACCCAGAAACATAGGCATTTTTAGCTTCTTAGCCTTGTAGAGGATAATAAGCTAAAAATGTTATTCATTCAATTCAGCGTTACGACGAAACGAAGACGATGACGATGGCTTCGTTATGACGATGGCCACTGATGTGACGCCGCGAAGCGGCGTGAACATTTTAATTTTAGGTCGTGGACAACGCATTTTTAATATTGGAACCAGACCGTGAGTGGAGCCAAGCCTCAGGTAACCCCTTTTCCTGGTTGCACATCTCGGTATGATGCAAAATGTTGAAATGAAGGTAGTTTTTCATATACATTAGCCTCGGATAGTAAATCACGATGGCCGGTGGCAGTCTGCGCTCAATAGTACATATGATAATACTAACTGTAGTCTGTATACATACCTATGTTGCAGTTGAGACAGGTTTGAAACATACAGGAACAATACAATCCGATAAACGCGTTTCGACACAAAGTCTTCCTCAGTATCGGTTTCGTAAAATAACACAAAGATTACAAGATATATACCAAGGAACGCATCGCAGTTTCATCGTCTTGATTTCTCTTTAGAATAATCATGTGACACATTTCATACAGTACCGCCTTGGACAGATTGTCTCGAAAAATAAGTAAATACGTATGCAAATATAGATGACATCCTAACGAACCGCTTTTTATCTAATACCGAATGCTGCCGCTGATTTTGCCCATTTCATAGACCCAACCCTAATATTAATAGTTTCGTTCATGGCAATATATGCTGCTTCGGTGGCTTTTCTATTTTCTCTATTTTTGCAGGAGGCCAAAATCCCGGCTCCATTCCAATTTGGAAAATGGTTGGTTTTCTCTGCATGGACTACAAACGCGCTGTGTTCCATGTAGTTTCGAATGTCCCGTTTATGTTCTTTAAATCTTGTTTCAATCCCCCTCCCAGTTTCACCTATATATGCTTTATTACAAGCCCCGCATGGTACTTTATAAACAACACTCTTTTCCTGAGTTTTTTCTTGCTTCTTTTTTGCCAACATATCACCCACCTTTTTCCCAGACGTAAATGCTACTTTAAAGCCCGTAGTTTCGAGCTGGCTAGCAATCGTTTCGGCTGGCCTCGAAATCGGTATCGTTAAGTATCGTTCGTCCTTTTTCTTTGTCTTCCCTACCGTAGACTTTTTGCGTATGTTTAAAGCTTTTTGTTTTAGATTTAGCAGTGTGTGTTTTTCTATATAGTGATGTTTTTCTAACCATTCCATGAACAAACATGCAGCAACAGGGCTCAATGGGGACCCCATCGCAAGGCCGCTGTGCTGGAAGTATTCCTCAGAATTGAACGTAAATCCCCCAAAGTTCATGCATATAGCTAATAATTTTAAATATTCTGCTTTCGGCAAAGGCAGCTGGTCAGTATCGATATTGTCCACCACAGTTTTAATGGCTTTTAGTGCACTTTCTACTGAAACATTATTTAGAGGAAGCATGTGCTGATATAAAGGATGAGATTTATGTTCTACGAGACGAGTTAAAAGGAACACGACTTCCGACACCACTTCGAATGAAACTCAACGAATTTAACGACAAGCAACAAACGAAGCTGAAACGGAAGTTGAAGACTCTCTGTGATAACAGTCCGTGGAAAGATGCAGGCAACATAGAAATCATCACAAATCTCTCATCACGAATGTTAAGTGAATGTGAAAAAGAGGCGCTAGCTCTAGGGTTCAAGTTCGACACAGGAAGGGACAAAAACCAATACGTGGATCACGTTCGCCGAAATTACAAATGGAACGAAGATGACATTGAAAAGGGTTTCATACAGGGATTACTGATGTGCTGCAAAGCTCTAGCCGATAAAGAACCCGATAGAATACCTCAACGATATATGGTTGCTTTGAGAACTTTATCCAATGACTCATCAGTGGTTATCACTCAGGCTGATAAGGGAGGCGGAGTTGTTATTATAGACAAGGATGAATACATAAGCAAAATGAAGGAACTGCTCGAAGACTCTGAGACATATGAGAAGAAAGCTCCGGGATACATAGAAAAACTCAGCAAGAAATTCAACCAAGAGGCAAGAAAACTACTGAAAAACTCAGAAAAAGGAAAACAACTAGTTCACCTGCTAGAAGAGGCACCCACTGCTCCACGAATGCGCGGCCTCCCAAAGCTACATAAGACGAACATCCCGATGCGCCCCATTACGTCAGGGATTGGCAGTGCCCCACATCGACTTGCGAAGGTGCTGGCAAGACCGCTGTCAAGTTCTCTGGGTGCCATCAACGACTCCCATCTTCGAAACACGGACGACCTCATGGAGAGAATCAAAGACGTGGACTTCACAGATAAGTGCCTGGCTAGTTTCGATGTTAAATCCTTATTTACAAAATGTTTCAGTAGAAAGTGCACTAAAAGCCATTAAAACTGTGGTGGACAATATCGATGCTGACCAGCTGCCTTTGCCGAAAGCAGAATATTTACAATTATTAGCTATATGCATGAACTTTGGGGGATTTACGTTCAATTCTGAGGAATACTTCCAGCACAGCGGCCTTGCGATGGGGTCCCCATTGAGCCCTGTTGCTGCATGTTTGTTCATGGAATGGTTAGAAAAACATCACTATCAGGGGATCATGGGAAGGGATGTAATCTGGGCTCGTTACGTTGATGACATTCTTGTCGTAGTGCCAAAAAGCATGAACTTAGAAGAGAAACTCCACGCCCTAAACTCAGTTGATTCCAAAATTCAATTCACTCTCGAAAAAGAAAAGCAAGGGACCATTGCTTTCCTTGACACCGAAATCATACATCAGGATCTGGTAAAATTCAAAGTCTATCGAAAACCGACGAACAAGGAATGTTATGTGCATTTCTACTCGGGTCACAGTGACAGAGTAAAACGGGGAGTAGTTATAGGGTTTTTTTCTGAGAGCTTTTCGCATTTGTAGTAAAGAATACCTCGATGAAGAGATTGAGCATATAGTTTCATCTTTTACAAAGCTGAAATATCCGAAGGGATTTCTGCTAAATCTAAAACAAAAAGCTTTAAACATACGCAAAAAGTCTACGGTAGGGAAGACAAAGAAAAAGGACGAACGATACTTAACGATACCGATTTCGAGGCCAGCCGAAACGATTGCTAGCCAGCTCGAAACTACGGGCTTTAAAGTAGCATTTACGTCTGGGAAAAAGGTGGGTGATATGTTGGCAAAAAAGAAGCAAGAAAAAACTCAGGAAAAGAGTGTTGTTTATAAAGTACCATGCGGGGCTTGTAATAAAGCATATATAGGTGAAACTGGGAGGGGGATTGAAACAAGATTTAAAGAACATAAACGGGACATTCGAAACTACATGGAACACAGCGCGTTTGTAGTCCATGCAAAGAAAACCAACCATTTGCCAAATTGGAATGGAGCCGGGGTTTTGGCCTCCTGCAAAAATAGAGAAAATAGAAAAGCCACCGAAGCAGCATATATTGCCATGAACGAAACTATTAATATTAGGGTTGGGTCTATGAAATGGGCAAAATCAGCGGCAGCATTCGGTATTAGATAAAAAGCGGTTCGTTAGGATGTCATCTATATTTGCATACGTATTTATTTATTTTTCGAGACAATCTGTCCAAGGCGGTACTGTATGAAATGTGTCACATGATTATTCTAAAGAGAAATCAAGACGATGAAACTGCGATGCGTTCCTTGGTATATATCTTGTAATCTTTGTGTTATTTTACGAAACCGATACTGAGGAAGACTGTGTCGAAACGCGTTTATCGGATTGTATTGTTCCTGTATGTTTCAAACATACCTATGTATCGAACTGTAACAAACAACTGGTAACGGTGCAAATGGTTTCAAAGTAGCAAGAGGCAGACCGACATTTCCGCGCATAAATGGTCCCTGTGGATCTGGAGGAGCCTGGGGGAGATGGCTTGGGGAGATAGTCCTGGCCTGGTCCCCACTATTAGCTCTTCGGGCCAACAAGTTGGGTACCGCTGGAACAGCTTCCGGTTGCCGAAGTCCGCGTCTTTGCGTTCGCGTCGCCTTTTTCGGAACTCGGCAGACAAGCTAAACATGTAGCCCGCTTTAAAGATAATATTTTATGAAGAGAGTTGGCCCTGGGGCCAGCAATTATCGCCAAGGAGAGCCTCTGCAAGACACTTAATGGAATTAATTTTTCAAATTTGTATATGCAATTGCGAAACTTGTGTCATGCCGCGAAGCGGCGCGAAATTTTTCAGTTTTTGACTGAGGCTAGCTTGATTTTGACTGCTGCAATTTTAGGATGCCAAGTACCGTTCTAAAAACGCAAATATAGCATGCATTAAATTTCACGTCTTGGGGGGGGGGGGGGCAAAACATAGTTTGGCCCCCCCCTTAAACAGGCTTGGGGGGGCATGGCCCCGTTCGCCCCCCCCTGGATCCGCCCTTGGTCGTGGGTCTAGTTATTCCTTCGTCGACGACGAAATCATTATTTATGAACGTGTTAATTTTTTCTTTCTTAAAATTTCACAGAACACGGCATTTTATTGTTTTTTATATGCGTTGAGGCTCATATTACAGTTATTTATATATATATATATATATATATATATATATATATATATATATATATATATATATATATATATATATATATATATATATATATATATATATATATATATATATATATATATATATATATATATATATATATATATATATATATATATATATATATATATATATATATATATATATATATATATATATATATATATATATATTTTTTTTGGGGGGGGGGGGGCAAAAGGTATGTTGGCCCCCCTTCCAGGCTTTGGGGGGGGGGGGGCATGGCCGGATTGCCCCCCCCCCCCCCCCTGGATCCGCCAGTGTTCAGATACAACTGTATGTCAAATGATAGCATGAGATAAAGCTCGCGGGAATACAAATCGCATGTATAAACTATCGTATTGAGTTGAGTCCCCAGGGATTAATATTATGCCGAAAGATGGTAGACTATTACGCTCGTTTGGAATAAAAAGCGTATGGACAAACTTTCGTTCGAATAGATAGGTTTGTACGGTTACAATATTTGGTGATACCCCGTTACCATACGATCTTTTGCTTCAATTTAGAATCCATGCGATTTTTCTCAATAGTGTTGACAAAATCCTGAAATATTGAAAACCGCGCTCGGCACCGCTACTGGCATGGCTCAAGTGGTGCACCACATAAGCACGGCATAGGCTTACTGGGGTGCAACCAAGCCCGGCGTATGCACCGCATGTAGTATGCTGAATATACGTATTTGCTCTACTTGAGTACCACATAATTCCGGCAAGCTGTCTGGCTAGTCCTTTCAGGCCCGGCAAAAAGCCCGCCGGGCCTGAATTCAGGCCCAGCGCCGGCTCCGTGGCTGAGTTTTGCAACTCTATTTCTCAATCTAATTTTTGAAGAACCTTTCATATGATCTGCGATACGATTTGTTACGATACAATATTTTGCTGTAAAAACGATTTTGTTATGCCATCGTTTTCTTACGAGCTTTTGCCTAGGAACACAAGTAAACGTTATACACCTACACATACATTATTACATTATTACATTAGTACACATTATTGCCTATTATAATTTAATGATTGTTACAACTTAAATCTGCCATGACATATGATCTTTTGATCATACAGGGTGGGCCAGGGGCAAGTAGTAATGGGGAAAGGTTTTTGTCCTGTGCTTTTTAAAGGCACGTGCTACATTTATGATTTTTGATTTCATACAGACTGCAAATCGTATATCAAGATCGATTATGATGATTATTATGATGGATATTATTTTACCTAAAAAATGTGAACTGACAAGCAAAAATATTTTGAGTTGAGACGTACTTTTGTGTTTACCTACCCAGGTGGCATTACCTGAAGAAATTCAATTTCGACCACCGAAAACTTTATCTTGGCCTGGGAGCAAGTCTATCCAAAAGCAGACCATCTGCTGGAACTACTCGAGATAACAGATGTATTGTTCTACGCAAATGCATATACAGTGACT
This sequence comes from Chirona hameri, assembly GCA_036785665.1. Taxonomy (NCBI): domain Eukaryota; kingdom Metazoa; phylum Arthropoda; class Thecostraca; order Balanomorpha; family Balanidae; genus Chirona; species Chirona hameri. Next base: position 19,298 of record JAXIVJ010000764.1, on the reverse strand, counting down.
TAGAATGACACCGTTTGGGTCTTTTTGGGGTCTGAAGGACAGAGGCAGCCATGCCCATTGGATGCTGACCTCTAGACTGGCGGTGCGAGCATTCCCAGGTGGTTCAGTTTCTGCCACCGTTCCAAAGTTGTGAAACTTGATGGCCTGCTTTTGGATTAACTGGCTCCCAGGGGCGAGATGAGTTTTCGGTGGTCGAAATTGATTTTTTCTTATAGGCAATGCCTCCTGGTCGCGTAAAGAAATTTGGTAAAAAAGTAAGTCAACTAAAATATATTTTGTGTTGTCATTCCACGTTTTTTTATAGTTTTGTTGTTGTTGATAATCCGTCTTGCCAAATGATTTGCAGTCTGTATGCAACAAGACTTAAATATAGCACGTGCCTTTAAAAAGCACGAGACAAAAACCTCCAGGTACTTTCCTCTGGCTCATCCTGTATTAATAGCGTACTAAAATAGTGGGACATTTTTACTATTCGTTGCAGGTCGAGTGCCATCCTTACTACCAGCAGAAGGAGCTGAGAGAGTTTTGCGAACAACACAAGATCCATGTTCAGGCTTACTCATCCTTAGGTAAGTAAACAGATATACCTGTTCTTCATTTATACTTGTTTGCTTTTAGGTATTGTTTACCTTATCGCTTCTTTGATGCAAGTTATTACCTTGTTTTCTTTGTTCAATCACCGTTGTTCATTTAACAATGAATATCAGCTGGACTGCGGTGATGGTTTCATATACATATATGTATTTTCATTTTGGGTCTGATTATTCTATTCAAGAATTAGTCGTCGCGTACCTTGAAATTGATAGCAAACTAAGGTACCGCCGGCATTTATACGTGGTTACCGACGATGCACCACCACATACCGACGGCGGCATTTTTAGTTACTGTACGCATGCTAATGTGGTGCTACAGTGTCAATATTTTAAATGATAAACAAGATTTTCATTGAGGAAAATGCGTGTCTTCATTTCGGTCGCCGCCCCTGCACCACGGGCCATTTGAGCGAGGACTCTGGCACGCCTGCAGGCTTCAGTCTGGGCCGTGGCAGGGCCGGTGGTTACATTGGCAGGGATTCACTATGGTTTCAATGGGGACCGGGTCGGAACTGTGGGTGACGCTACCTCCGGCGTGAATTAACCCGCCCTGCTTTCCAGGCACGACCGTGGAGGTCAACCCGTTGCTGGCGGACCCTGTGGTACAGCAGGTTGCAAAGGAAGTGGACAGGACTACCGCCCAGGTCTTGCTCAAGTGGGCGCTGCAGCAGTCACTGAGTAAGTTGGGGTCGCGGCGCTGGGTTGTATGCCTCGCAGGCTTGTAGTACTTTATTAAAGGCCATCCACATCAACTGTGGCCATGCCGGCCCTCTCGTCAGTAAAATGGGACAATGACATGCATGTAAAACATTCACACTCGTACCGAACGCAGACATACACAGGCCAAATATGACATGACTCAACAATCATCTATGGTCAAGCTCAAACTTGTTCATGCAGCACCTAAAGCAGTGTATCGGCAAAAAAAAAATGCTGACTCCAAAACGTTGGTCTCAGCTGTGCTCAGTACTAGATTCATGATGGCCGCTCTCATCCAGTTTGGCTGTGGTATTGGCGCCCGCCCAAAGCCGAAGCGTACGGATTCGCCGAGACTTGACCTTGAAAAGTCCATCTGTGTTATAAAGTATAGGTCACATAACTCCTACGGTCCCAAAGTCGAGCCATAGCAATTCTTGCTGTTTTATTATGAAAGAGGCTAAGGTTGTTGAAAATATAATTAACTGCATACGCTTTTTAATTTTAAAGTGCACTGTCGGAATGGTGATGTTGAGTTTGCAACATTCAAAAGAAAATAACGGTCCGCAAAGAAGTAATTCTAAATAGTGATGTGGCCACTCCAATTTTACGAATGCTTGGCAAGCATGAGTGGTGCAAATGTATTTTTTGATCTAATGGGGGACTTTCGGGAACCAAATTTTGCAGGTGAAATCGGACACGCTTAATCGACCGATACACACCAAAAACTCCATATTGGCCTGCGAGGTGGCAATGTCCCTTTAAGAGCCACCGATATCACGCAGGTAAGCCTTCAGCCGTGTTCTAAAGTGCGCTCCCTTCAAGCCCCGAATGTCCGCTGGCAACTCGTTCATCTGCTGCGGGACTCTGTACATAAATCGGCGCCGCCCGACCCTCTGTGCTGATAGCGGGTAACTGTAGGAGATGATCCTGTCGGGTTGAGCGGGCATGAGCAGGATTGTCTCGGTTGGCACAGATCTGGCGGGCGATGCACTCAGGTTATCTGGGACTGATGATTTTGTGAAGAAGGCATAAGGACTGATTGTGGAAAAGTTGGGAGGATTCGAGCCAGCCGAGTGCATCTCGCACATCCGACACATGATCAAACTTACGCTTGCCTGAGATGACCCGGGCAGCGAAGTTCACAATCTTTTGGATAGTGGCAAGATTCTTGGCAGTGCCGTTCCCATATACTGCAAGGCAGTAGCGGATGTGCGAGATGACCACGGCTGTAACGATTTCAGGAAGGGTCTCGGGAGGAAGGTAATGCCGAAGGTGGGAAAGGGCAATTAGAATACCACAGCCTGACTCGTTTGTTGCAAGCTGATGCTTAAAGCGGGATTTATTCAGTGCCACGTATTGCTGTGCTGTGAACAATTACGTATTTTATATTTAATACTTACTCAAATTATAACTCCGATGAAATGATGAATACCAAGCCTTGCCATAGTATTGTATTTTGTTGAAGCAGTGCTATTATTCAAGATACAATGCTTTCATATTTAGAATAGTTTCGAAACTGTTTCCTTCAACCAGCATACCTATGAGTGCAGACAATAGAAGGATGACCTGCTGATTGCTATCTTCTAGGCGTCATACCGAAGTCCACAAATCCGCGGCACATCAAGGAGAACATGCAGCTGGAGTTTACCTTGGACGACCGGCAGATGTCTCTGCTGTCGGGTCTGGAGCGGAACACCAAGTTTGCCTGGAACTCGCGTGAAGTGGCATGACGGAATGCATCCTCAGTTTTGCTAAGTGTGCCTGTGATTTGACCGACGGCTGGCTTGGGTCATGCGCGGTCCTGCGTAACTATGTGTGTCTACGGTATGTTAACATCACAGCTGGCTTTCTCAGTGGTGTAGGATACAAACTATAGGCTCTGACGGTGTGTTCAAGACCTTTAATGTTTACTGTCAACAGCGGAATTGTACTTCCAATATCACCGTACCTGCTTGGGTGGTAATGTATCCGGCAGGGAAATGGCACATTAGAACAGACACTGATGTCATCGTGGGTGGTAATGTATCCGGCAGGGAAATGGCACATTGGAACAGACACTGATGTCATCGTGGGTGTGAATGTATCCGGCAGGGAAATGGCACATTGGAACAGACACTGATGTCATCGTGGGTGGTAATGTATCCGGCAGGGAAATGGCACATTGGAACAGACACTGATGTCATCGTGGGTGGTAATGTATCCGGCAGGGAAATGGCACATTAGAACAGACACTGATGTCATCGTGGGTGTTAACCCGCGCACTGCAGGGGGGGTTGATTTCCGCCCCCCCTCAGGTTTTTCAAAGATAGCGAAAAAACGGCGGCGCTGCGCGCCGCCGGGTTTTGATACACCTGTTAGGACATCAATTGCGCACACTTCGAAAAAAATATGATCGGGTCATCTCAGGTCAGGTCACCAGACCAGGTCAAGTGACCCCACCACCAAAAATGTTTGCAGTTGTGCCAAAGCCAGAGTTTTTCACCGATCAGGTTGAAACTTACAGGATGTCATGAGGGCATCAGTACTTACAATTCGTTTCTCTCGGAATTTTGATATCGGTGACCTAACGTCAGGTCAATTTCGTAACCTCATAATAAGTCAATGGGGAAATATACAAATGCTTCCTATGTCAAGGATATGCATGGTACTAGTTCAATTACTTCTGGATCATGTTATTATAGGATATGCTTGATGATCCAAGTGTAAGTTTTGTTCAGTGACCCCTATTGGGTCATGTGAGGTCACCATCACTTTTTTGTCAATAACTCTCGAGATAATGAAGTTAGAGAAGTAAAACAGGCATCAATGTGTTTGTCTCGTCGAGACACGTCTTCCCATATGCAACATGCCCTACTTGGGTCACCACTTGACCTTGACCTTAGGTCAAATTGTTAAGTTGACTTAACAAGGTCACCATATATATATCATTCAAAGCGCCTTGCCAAGATAAACACAATGGCGTAAACAGTTTTCCGTTATCTTTATTAGGTAAAAAGTTGATAGCAAAAAACGATTTAGCAAAAAAACGGATTTTTTTTCTTTTTGACCTCTGGAACCTCAAATATTGACCTGAGATCAAATCTGAGGACACCTGGGCGATTACAAATTTCACTGACTGGCGTTTGATTTTTTCCGTTTGTTTCTAACTATCATCGTTTCTGAGATATATGGGAATTTCTGGAGCGATGTCCTAAAACAGGAAAAAACTGGAAAATTTGACCTTTGATGACCTCTGGTGACCTCAATTTTGACCTGACTTAAAAAAAACCTGAAATACTTTCGATAGAACATGTATGAAGCTATTAAATGCCTTTTTCCGCTTCTCGCTACGTTGCGTAGTTTTCGAGATCTCAAGGGGGGGGGGGGGCGGAAATCAACCCCCTGCAGTTCGTGTTCGGCGCAAAGCCCCTGTAGTGCGCGGGTTAATGTATCCGGCAGGGAAATGGCACATTGGAACAGACCCTGATGTCATCGGTAACGGATTCCTCTGCTGGTAACGAGATGAAGACCTTAATGTCGGTAGCGGGACACAGACCGAAGTTCTGGTCAAAGGTAGACTGTCACTGGGTTTTGGGGCCGGTAGGGCCTGGTTTCAGCGACCGGTTGAAGTGTTGAGTAACTGTATTTGTCACAGACAATATAAGCCGTTTACTTGGTGAAAGGCTTGCTGCGTTGCAGCAGCGTTCATAGACTTATGCCGATGCCCCGACTGGTACTGTAGGTTGTTCGCTCACAATGCGTAATATAATGAATAATATGATATGCTGCTTCTCGTCATACATGTTTATTGAAATGGATAAGAGGTAAAGTACGAGTTGTGTGTCAATTTCAAGTTATCTGCAACATTTATTTCAACTTAGCTTTTCTGGGAGTCAATAATGCAAAAATGGAAACATAAATTCGATACATTTTCTTTTCCATCCTACCCAAGAGACGCTAGTTTGGTGTCGGTTGACCTGAATAATGTAATATGACGCGAAGCGACATAATGTTTCGGTGGCATGTCTTTTCGGCGAATTCCTCATTCCTCGGCGCATTTCCTCAAACTAAAATTTGTGCATAGGAATTTTCGTCCACTATTTTTACGGAAATGTTCGTACACAAGCCTAAGTGTTGGTTATCTCCATTTTACGCTGATCGAATTTCGCTCCTCAGCATACCTATATGTTGTTGACCAGAGGGGGGGAAGGGGGGTCGTCAGAGAATCCCATTCTATCTAGTGTAAATTTGCTTTGCTCAGGGGGCGGGGAAGGGTGCATGGCGTCCGTGGCCCCCTTGGCTACGTCCCTCATTTGCCGTGGTGAAAATTGCTTAAACGCATAAGCAGTCGATACATTGGTATGATTCGTGTGTCTGACATTTCTAAGTACCATTCTAAACTGTTTATGACCTTGGGTCAGGTCAAGGTCATCCGAGGTCACGACGGCAAACTGCAGATTATGGTCATTAGTCGTTGTAACATGTTTATGGGTTTGTTTTTCGTCTAGAACGCGAAAAATGACATTGTAGCATTGTTTCTGCCGTAGAAATTGAAGTAAAACGCAAAAATGAAAAGAAAAAACTTTTTTATGCATGGTAATGCTGTGAGAGGTGGTAGATTTTTGTCCTTGGAAAGGTCATAAGTCAGTCATTTTTGACGATATCGATTTCAAATTTGGTACACCTACGTTCGTTTTTTTGCGTTCTAAACGAAAAGCACATGGTACCAAATTTGACATCGATATCGTCATCAATGACTGACTTATGACTTTTAAGGACAAACAAGGACAAACATTTCCAGCACCACAGCATTACCATGCATAAAAAAATGATTTTCCATTTTTGCGTTTTACTTCTGTTTCTATGGAAGAAACAATGTTCCGAGGTCATTTTTCGCGTTCTAGACTAAAAAAAAACTCATAAACATGTTACAACGCCTAATGACCGTAATCTGCTGTTAGTCCTCGTGACCTCGGATGACCTTGACCTGACCCAAGGTCGTAAACAGTTAAGAATGGTACTTATAAGTGTCAGACAAACGAATCATACCAATTTATCGACTACTTATGCGTTTAATATTGCATTTTTGCGCGACAATTCCATCCATCGAGACATTTATGACACGGTCAAACATTTTGTCTTTGACGTGACCTGTGACGTCATCTGTGACCCCGAGTGAACGTGTAAAAAGTTGGGGGGGGGGGGCGAGTTGCCCCCATTGCCTCCACGGATCCCACGCCCCTGGTTTAACGTGCCCGACATACCTGGACACGGTCGGCCCGCCATCTGACGTCATATGACTTTGACATGGCCGCAGGCCATCCCAGTCAGGGGCAAATGGCAAGCGCCGAAGCGACTCGAACCCGTGCTGCCAAGCCGGGTGAGTTCTAAATTAAGGAAACGAATTTTGAGTTGTTACGCCCAGCGCTCTCCCCACTGAGCTACAGGGGCGGCTAGGGCGGCAAACTTAGTGATGCTCCGCGCAGAAGATCAACTTTGTGCTTGTACTGACAAATGGGAAAATGAATTCCCTTAAGTGTCTGGGAGAGGCTCTCCTTGGCGGTAATTGCTGTCACTGGCGGATCCAGGGGGCATCCGGGGCAAATGGGGGGAGGGGGGATGGAAGAATTGTGGCGCACAGGAATCTGAAAGGGGCATTCAATACAAGTATGCCCCCCGCGCGTTCCCTGCACTGAACGTGAAAAACAATGATCTTAGGAGAAAACTTTATGAAAACGGAAGTTGTTTTCTTCTCTCGGGTGACTTAATTTGAATTTTGTATGTATCCCTTTCTTTAACCCTCGCCCTACGGGGGGGGGGGAGGGGGTGAGGGCTGACAGGCCCCCCTGAGGTTTTTCTTGAATAACTTTTTACACATGCGGCACATCTTGCTGAAATTTTCGGTAGCTGAGTTTACAACAATTATACGTATGGTGTAAAAATGTATTTGAAATTGGTTAAGTAGTTTGGGAGATAATCATTTTTGATGACTTCATGTTGGAAAAAAAACGAGAAATATTGGCAAAATCGTAGAAAACAGAGTTTTAAAGCAAATTGCAAACGCAATTCACCAAAGATACAAAATGGCATTCTCTTTAAAATGGCGATCTCAGATTTTCACAATTTTGGGTTTTTGACCCCTAAAATAAAAAGATTTTTTTGAAGAAAAAAATCCCCACAAAATAAAACTTTTTAAAGATGTTAGAAAAAACGAAATATATGTGAGAGAACTGAGTATGGACAATACCCATACCAAATTTCAAAGCAATAGCTTCGTTTTTTACTGAGTGATGGCTCCCTAAGTGTAAGAAACTGATTAAGTCATTTTTAAAAATTACTTTTTTTACTTTTTTTGACAAGATACGAACAAATAATTACCCTTTCTGTATTTCTGAGCCAAAACTGGTCTGGCCAGAGCAAAATCGCTGTTCTGGACGTGGTAAATCCGAGGTCATTCACTTGACCTGGAAGGTCACCCGTTGACCTGAAACCTAAAAATCGCATACTGTTAGATTCCTCTCATGACAGGCAACATGCTGGTACCTACCGCATTGCTTTAAGTTGCTTGGTTTAGAAGTTAACAGGGAGCTGTCAGCCCCCCGTAGGGCGAAGGTGAAAAAACTCCCGTAGGGCGAGGGTTAAACCGCGCGGCGCTTGGGGTGGGGGTAAATTTTACCCCCTCCCGGATTTTCTCAATAACTTGAAAACTATGAAAGATATCACAGTGAAACTTATAATTTCACTTTTACTTAAGCAGATGCATTATACATTTGGGAGCACTTTGTGAGATAATAGTTGCAATATAAGGCTTTGGATGGAAAGTATAGCCCAAAAACCCAAATACTTACATTTTGACACTTACCTGACCGTGACCTGACATGTGACCTTATTTTAATAATTTCGGGTATGCGTTAGATTCTTCTCACTGAGAGCTTTCGATCGCCGCCTTGCGCGTCTCGCTGCGGTTATTGGCTCGGAAGATAACGAGGGGGAGGGGGGGTAAAATTTACCCCCCCCAGCACCGGGCGTTCGGATGGACACCCCAGCGCCGCGCGGGTTAAAGGAAATAGTTCACCTTCAACATGGGGTTTTGAACTGAAATAGCAGTTTTGTAGCCCGTGTTGAGAAATCCTTATCTGGAACTTTTCTTGGCTGAAAAGACTCCAGCCGAAGATATTTGACTTTTTGACGAAGGAATGCGGCGCATATATGATTTACCGTACCGTCTGAAAGTGCCAGCACTGCCAGGGAGCATGCGCAGACCAATAACGCACACCATAAAATTAATAATTTACGACCTTCTGTCCTGAATTGGCGCGATGTAGGACCATTTTTGAACAGAAAAAAAGAAACTGTATTACAAAATATAATACAATTGTGTTCTGAAAAATGTTCCGAAGGTGAATTATTTCCTTTAAAGGGATTATACGTTTTTTTGCCCAGGATAATTGAGTTACATAGTAAAACGTGCTTATAAAGGTGGAACAAGTCCCACGGCAGCTACATTTTTCTGGAAATGACCTCTTCTGCACGTAAGGACATTCCAAAGTGCGCGGTGATGCCACCGCGTATTTTCTGCAGGACCGGCTGAGGCAGTCAGTCATCTCTTTTATGCTAATAAAAACACCTCACTTATGGCATATTTCCAGTAGAATAAGCAATATTTGAAAGAAAATAAACTTGTTTTGTTCCAACTACAGCAGCAGTTACCTAGTTTTCCCATAAAAATTGTATATTTTTCATGAATTTTCATGCCCAAAAATTAATACGCCACCACCAAATTCTCAACGCTAAAGGAAAACCACAAAAACACAAAACCTCAACGAACAGTGAGTAGTAATACAAAGTCCCGTCAGTTTTGAATTGCATAATAATTTTGTGATCCAGTGTAGGACTTGCAGATAATTCAAAACTCTAAAATTGATCTTAAGGTAGAAGTGGTGGACAGTAGTGTCGATCAAGTACTCGTTAGCTGATACTAGTCTCGAAAAACGCCCAAGTTTTAACGCTGATAATTGCTGAAATAATGGACTAAATGGGCATTGAGGTCCCTGTTATATGTCTTAAACGTGTTTAAAGCTCATACAACTGTAAAAGAGTGCATTTACTTTCAAGACGGAAACCCGTATAATCCCTTTAATGATGGACAAAGCAGCGCACCTGATGCAATTCAAGCAGCCCCGGTGACACTTAAAGGAAATAGTTCACCTTCAACATGGGGTTTTGAACTGAAATAGCAGTTTTGTAGCCCGTGTTGAGAAATCCTTATCTGCAACTTTTCTTGGCTGAAAATACTCCAGCCGAAGATATTTGACTTTTTGACGAAGGAATGCGGCGCATATATGATGTACCGTACCGTCTGAAAGTGCCAGCACTGCCAGGGAGCATGCGCAGACCAATAACGCACACCATAACATTAATAATTTACGACCTTCTGTCCTGAATTGGCGCGATGTAGGACCATTTTTGAAAAGAAAAAAAGAAACTGTATTACAAAATATAATACAATCGTGTTCTGAAAAATGTTCCGAAGGTGAACTATTTCCTTTAACCAGCGTCCCGCTGGGGAGGGGGGAGGGGGGGGGGGGGGGCAGCGCCACCTCCCGGATTTTTTCAATAACTTGAAAACTATGATAAATATGAACGTCAAACTTTCAGTACCTTATGCTGCATCAATTGCATCAATGCTGCAATCAGTTTGAAGGAAATTGAAAAGTACGCGAATCCGTATACGAATACGTTGATATTATCATGGACGTCTCGTGCACCGTGTTTCAGCTTATGGTGGCAGTCAAATTGACTGTCCCTGTGTTTCGGCCTATGGTGGCAGTTAAATTGAATGCCCAGTATCTCCAAGCACTATGCGAACAGGTTGATGTGGAAATCACCATTCTACTACAGAGAGCAGCCGAGCTCTGAGTGCGGTTGAACACCCGCATCAAAAATAAATTCCGTCGAGGTTGAGTGGCGCAGTGCTGGAGTTCTAAATAGACGCAGTGGAGCGGAGCAGTGGCTCAGGATCAAGTACTCGAGTTTCTCGTTACTTCTATGGACCTTTGCGGAAATGATTCCAACAACTCGACGTATTTCACACAGTCCGGATCTTTGCAGCCTTTGTCATCGCGCCCTTAAAGGAAATAGTTCACCTTCGGAAAATTTTCAGAACACGATTTTATTATATTTTTTAATACAGTTTCTTTTTTGCTTTTCAAAAATGGTCCTACATCGCGCCAATTCAGGACAGAAGGTCGTAAATTATTAATGTTATGGTGTGCGTTATTGGTCTGCGCATGCTCAGACCAGTGCTGGCACTCTCAGACGGTACGGTATATCATATGCGCCGCATTCCTTCGCCAAAAAGTCAAATATCTTCGGCTGGAGAGTCTTTTCAGCCAAGAGAAGTTGCAGATAAGGATTTCTCAACATGGGCTACAAAACTGCTATTTCAGTTCAAAATCCCATGTTGAAGGTGAACTATTTCCTTTAAAGGGCGCGATGACAGGTTGCACGCCCTTAAAGGAAATAGTTCACCCTCAACATTAGTTTTAAACTGAGATAGCAATTGTGTAGCCCGTGTTGGGAAACCCCTATCTGGAAGTTTTCTTGACTGAAAAGACTCCAGCCGAATATATTTGAGTTTTTGGCGAAGGAATGCGGTGCTGGCGAAAGAATGCTGTACTGGTTCTAGCCCGGGCAGAGGCTATGCCATCAGCCAATCAGCTTGCAGCTGGTGCTAGTAAGCGAATCGCCGGCCGCCGGTTGGCACATCTCCAATGCGAGTCTATCTTTACGCGACTACTTTCGAATCTGATTGGCTGAACCATTTTTTACATTCGCGTGACGTCAGGACTCTGACCCAGAGAGTATGCATATAGTTTTGATGAACAATACAAATTTACAGCCTTCTGTCCTGAATCGGCGCGATATAAGGCTATTTTTGACAATATCAAAAGAAATTGTATTAAACAATGTAATCAAATCGTGTTGGGTACACAATTTCCAAGGTGAACTATTTCCTTTAAAGGGACACTCCCTTAAAGGTTCACCTTCGGAAAATTTATCAGAACACGATTTTATTATATTTTTTAATACAGTTTCTTTTTTTATTTTCAAAAATGGTCCTACATCGCGCCAATTCAGGACAGAAGGTCGTAAATCATTAATTTTATGGTGTGCGTTATTGGTCTGCGCATGCTCCATGGCAGTGCTGGCACTTTCAGACGGTACGGTATATCATATATGCGCCGAATTCCTTCGCCAAAAAGTCAAATATCTTCGGCTGGAGAGTCTTTTCAGCCAAGAAAAGTTACAGATAAGGATTTCTCACCACAGGCTACAAAACTGCTATTTCAGTTCAAAACCCATGTTGAAGGTGAACTATTTCCTTTAACATTAGTTTTGAGTTGAGATAGCCATGTTGTTGGATTTGCATTGAAATTAAGTAGGGTAGCAGTTAAAACAACCACATAGGTCTAATAAAAAATAAATTCGAGCTTAGTCTTGACAATTGTAACGAATAAACCCCACGTGTATTTGAATAGGGGTCTAAAGCCGATGACGTCACCTCTCTTTACCAAATGGTGATGGTAGTCGACTTGTTTTAAGGTTAGACTTTAAGATATTTGCGTGTTTCAAATGGTTTGGTAATTGGTTTGTTTTGTATTCAAAGCGCCAGAATTGTCTCGAAATAATTGTGCCATACTTTGGCAGCGTAAAGGATTTCTGTATAGCTCTCTAGAGCTCAGTATGACGTCATCAACCCAAATATTAAAACTGAACTTTTTATTAAATTGAGCACTGTTTGAGAGAAACAAATGTCATAATCGTGTTCGGCAGCAATTACGTCATATTTTGCACCACAAGTGGCGTACATTTGACAACTTTTGGGAAGGTGGGAGTGTCCCTTTAAAGGAAATAGTTCACCTTCAACATTAGTTTATAATGGATGAATCATGCAAGTAGCAGGTCACGAATCTTGGTCTTGAACGGTGGCATAACCAGGCCAGAGTGCCCATTGGCGATCAGGAGTCGGTTATACGGCTCAGCAGCTCGGTACACAAATCGTCGTTTCCCCTGATTGTTTCTGACACGGGGCAAGCTTAGATGGTGAGACTGCCTAGTCTCACGGCGCACATGCTCGCGGTTGTATGTGATGCACGAATGCAACAAGTCAGGTTTTTCGTAAGTGAGTATACCGTGCAGCAGACAAAGATCAAAATACGACACCATGTCAGACGTACCCAACCATCTGAGATCACCGATGACATCGAAAATATGGCCTCTCGGAAATGATCCTGGCTGAGAAGTTAAAGGAAATAGTTCACCTTCAAAATTAGTTTTAAACTGAGATAGCAATTTTGTAGCCCGTGTTGGGAAACCCCTATCTGCAAGTTTTCTTGACTGAAAAGACTTTCCAGCCGAATATATTTGATTTTTTGGCGAAGGAATGCGGTGCTGGCGAAAGAATGTTGTACTGGTTCTAGCCCGGGCAGAGGCTATACCATCAGCCAATCAGCTTGCAGCTGGTGCTAGCAAGCGAACCGCCGGCCGCCGGTTGGCACATCGCACGTAGCCAGGATCTCGTCCAGGGGGGGGGGGGGGCGCCTCGAAAGGGCCCCTTCCCGAGCGTTGAAAGGGCCCCTTCCCAAGCGTTGAAAGGCCCCCCCCCCCTCAAAAAAAAAATGCAGTATGGCAGGTATGGCATGGGCCATACCAACGTTTAGGAGCTGGAGTTAGCAAACTGCCCCATCAACTTTTGAACCAGCGACACGAATTTGGAATCAGCTATACCAACTTGGAATATGTTTTTAAGCTCAAGACCTGGAACTCTTAAATCAATTGCGCCGCGGAGCGGTGCGAATTTTTTGAGTATTATGCCCTGGGTTGCTTCCTCATCAATGCGTCGCATTGCGTATGATGCGGACCTCTAAAATTGCTATATTGTGCGTTTAAAAGTGCGGGGAAAGGGTGCTAAAATGAACTATTTTGCCCAAAATATAGGAAAGTAACAACATAACACATAAATGCGCCGAGAAACTGACCGATTTTTTTCCTAACCCGCATATAATTGAATTTGTAGTTAAATTGCGCCACGGAGCGGCCCGAAAATGTTGAGTTTGATTCCCTGTACAACTGTATTCTTACTGTTGAAAGGCCCAAGGTCCCTTCATTTCGTCTAGGGGCCCCTCTGACCTTTTCTACGCCTTTCCGACCTGTTCAGGGACTCATCTGGGATCCGCGAAGCGAAAAGACATGATGTGGAGTGGGTGATAACTGATATATATATATATATATATATATATATATATATATATATATATATATATATATATATATATATATATATATATATATATATATATATATATATATATATATATATATATATATATATATATATATATATATATATTATATAATACAAAGAGGGCTTACTCTACAGGAAAAAAATAAAATCGGATCTTTCGGGTATATTGTAGCACCCTGACGAAGGGTGTTACAATATACGCGAAAGCTCCGGTTTTAATATTTTTATTGTGGAGTAAGTCCTTTGTATTCAATCTTCATCTGCGATCTCTACGTGCTTTGACCCTTCCGGTCTCACTAGAGACTCCTCTGACCTTCCAAGAAGCCCCGCTTGTGTGTCAAGGGGCCCATTCGGCCTGTTCAGAGGTCCTTCCGACCTGGCCAGGGACTGCACTGGCTGCTTTGTCGCCCTGCCGACATGCTCAGGGGCGGCGGATTGCGGGGCGCAGGGTACCCAAAATCCCCCCCCCCCTCAAATGAAAATCCTGGGGAGGGGAAGGGTCATGTTGCCCCAGATTGAGCAGGCTAAAATCTGGGGGGGGGGGGGGGGCAAAACTACCCTTTGCCCCCAGGATTTTCGACTGGGGGGAATTTTGGGTACCCTGCCCCCGCAATCCGCCGCCCCTGCTCAGGGGCCCCTCCGACCTTCCCAGGGGCCCCTCCAGTCTCGCTAGGAACTCATCCGGCATGTTCAAGGGCCTTCCGACCGGCCCAGGGACCCTTTCGGTCTAGCCAGGGCCCAGGAGCCCCTCCGATCAGCCCAGCGACTTTTCTGGTCGGCCTGCGCTGGCTGCTTTGTCGCCCTTGCCGACATGCTCAAGGGGCCCTCCGACCTGCCCTGGAGCCCCTCCGTGCTGGCCAGGGGCCACTTCGGCATGTTCAGGGGCCCTTCTTACCCGCCCAGGGGTCCTTTCGGTCTGATCAGGGGCCCCTCCGATCTGCGCAGGGGCCCTTTTAACTTTCCAGGGGCGCTCTGGTCTCTCCAGGGGCCCTTTAACCTTATAAGGGGCCCTTCCGACCTGGCAAGGGACTGCACTGGCTGCTTTGTCGCCTTGCGACATGCTCCGAGGGCCCTCCGACCTGCCCTGGGACCCCTCCGTGCTGGCTAGGGGCTCATTCGGCATGTTCAGGGGCCCTTCTGACCCACCTAGGGGCCCTTTCGGTCTGGTCAGGGCCCCTCTGACTTTCCCAGGGGCCCTCTTAACTTCCCAGGGGCCCTCTGGTCTGTCCAGGGGCCCTCCAACCTGCTCAGGGGCCCTTATGACCTGGCAAAGGACTGCGCTGGCCGCTTTGTCGCCCTATCGACATGCTCAGGGGCCTCTCAACCTGCCCAGGGGCCCCTCTGTGCTGGCTAGGGGCCCATTCGACGTGTTCAGGGGGCCCATTCGACGTGCTCAGGGGCCCTCTGACCCGCTCAGGGGCCCTTTCGGTCTTGCCAGGGGCCCCTCTGACATGCAAAGGGCTCTTGTGAACGTCCAAGGTCTTTCAGAGGGCCCTGGTGGCCCTAAAGGGCTTCTGAACTCCGCTAAACTCTCTAAAGACCACGCTTCGTGTAGTAAAGAGCCTATGATACCGCGCTTCGCACGGTCTCGACGACCCTTTTCGGCGCGCGCAGCGCGCCGAAAAGGGCCCTCGCGCGCCAAAAAGGGCCCTCCTGGCCTCTGGGGGGGGGGGGGGGGGGGGCGGGCGGGGCGGGCGGCCGGCCGCCCCTGCCGCCCCTGCCGCCCTCCCCTTGGCTACGTGCCTGTCCTTACGCGACTACTTTCGAATCTGATTGGCTGAACCATTGTTTACATTTGCGTGACGTCAGGACTCTGACTCAGAGAGTATGCATATAGTTTTGATAAACAATACAAATGTACGGCCTTCTGTCCTGAATCGGCGCGATATAAGGCAATTTTTGACAATATAAAAATAAATTATATTAAAAATATCATGAAATCGTGTTTGGTAAAAAAAAATGCAAGGTGAACTATTTCCTTTAAACACTTTCTGCAACTTGGTAATATTCGTGCGGTTAGCGCTCCCGTAGACTTGTACACAAAACCGTACATGGGAAAGAACCAGGGCATCAACTATCCTCGGTAGTACACTCAATGGAATGATATGTCTGATGTGCATGAGTCCGATAAGGATACCGAAACAGCGGTTGATGATGTGGTCTATGTGCGACGCCCAAGAGAGTTCAAGAGTCCATGACTACCCTTAGGTTTTGCACGGACTTTGAGAAAGGCAGGAGCTGGCCCACGAACTTGATCTGTGGGGGATCCCTGATCTGGACCAGCTGTCGACGGCCGCCGCACAGGAGGAGCCCTGTCTTGCTGGCGTTCACCATCATACCATGCTGAAGGAACCAGGTGCACAGCATATCGAGAAGATTCTCCAGCGCCAGCTTCAGCTCTGGTAGCCTGCTGCCCCCGCCAATGATTGCCACCTGGGAATCATCGGCATAGCGGACCAAGGAGGTGCGGAAGCCGCTGATGCTGGAGGGGATGTAGCAGCTGATGTTATTGCTGATGACGTTGAACAGCAGTGGCCCCAGGCAGCTGCCCTGATATGTGCCGATGTCAATGGTAAGGGGCTCGGAGAGTGTCACCTGCACTCGCACGCGCTGTGTGTGACCCGCCAGGTAGCTCTTGATCCCACCTGTTGAAATCTGAAGCTGCTCAAGGCAAACATGACGGCTGTGTTGGATCACAAATACCTCTAATATTTGTAGTTTTTGCCCCCTGTTGCCCCCTATAAAAAGTTCGGATTTTGTATCACTCGAAATGTAGATCGTGTTGCGGGAATCAGAATCAAACGCAGTTTGATTTGTGAGAATTGGACAGGTAGATCTCGAGATCTCGGGGGGGGGGGGGGGGGGAATCCGCCCCCCCCCCCCTCCTGCCACTAATAGGGGTAAGCCATCGGGACTTGGAACTGGTACCCGCAGGTCCCAATAACAGCGTCTTAACAGTGACTTGACTATGGCTCGGGCCTCGGACGGGTTCGGGGTCTGCTGACGCTGGGCGACCCCGTGTCCAGCGATGATACCCGGCCGCAGCGCACCTGATGTTTGCCTCAGACATTTACCCGAGCACCGGACAGGTATCGGCCACCATCGACACCAGCACCGGACAGGTATCGGCCACCATCGACACCAGCACCGGACAGGTATCGGCCACCATCGACACCAGGACCGGACAGGTATCGGCCACCATCGACACCAGCACCGAACAGGTATCGGCCACCATCGACACCAGCACCGGACAGGTATCGGCCACCATCGACACCAGCACCGGACAGGTATCGGCCACCATCGACACCAGCACCGGACAGGTATCGGCCACCATCGACACCAGCACCGGACAGGTATCGGCCACCATCGACACCAGGGCCCAATCTTACCAAGTGCCGTGATGCCGTGAACGCCATGCCGTGAATGGATGTGCTCAGAATGCCGCACTTATCAAACGACGGGGTTTGTTTGTCCAGACTCATTGTCGAAATAGCTCATTCGTAGAACGCCAGGCTGATGATAGGGATGTCTCCGGTTCTATCCCGGGTCCAGAAGTTTTGTAGGCCGGCGCACCAATATGCCGTACTACGCATTGGTAAGATTGGGTACGATCACGGCACTTGGTAATATTGGGCCCAGGACAGCATACTGAGTAGGTGTCATCAGCGTTAGGCCTCAGCCGAAGCAATGCAAACTGGTCAGTGAAGCGTTGCAAAAAAATAGCTGGGTCTCACCATGACGTTCATCGACAACAAGATGGGCATGGACAGAACTTTAATTCAGTCTCAGAGTGCAATCTCAGAATTCAGAGTGCATCTTATGAATACGCTTAGTTATTTCTTAGAGACAATGAATAAATAATCCTTCGCTAACGATTAAATAAAATGATTCAGTCCATGAAAGAAGCAGTGTGCAAAATGATAATCCAATGCATAATGCAATGCAAGAGGCCCATGCAGATCGTTGCATTCCAACCAGTCTCGTTCTGTTATTATCCTGCCGGCTTGCTTCATGCGATTCCGCGCGTGGCCCAGCTGTCGCAGCGGACGGCCGATCTAACTGCGCGGTTGAGTTCCCGGTAATCAGTCGACCGGCGACCTGTTGTGTCGGCTGCCGCTGCTGCTGTGAACACGACGGGAGCTCGGAGTAGACTGTATTTACCCTCTAACGGCCAACACACAAATCGCCTCGGTGGGTGCGGTCACGGCCCGCGGCGGTGACAGGTCACCGCTGGGGTCAGACGGGTATACGGGCCAAGACTGCCCCGGTCCTCCGGGCGCACAGCATAACACCACAGGCGACCCATGACTGGGTCCAGGGTCATTGCTGAATCGTTAGCATGTGTCTGTCCACACAGACGTGGACTACAAGTGCAGAGTTAAGCCGGTCTCGTAAAGTCACGTGCAGGCACGTAGCCAAGGGGAGGGCGGCGGGGGCGGCCGCCGCCCCCCCCCCCCCTAGAGGCCAGGAGGGCCATTTTTGGTGCGCGAGGGGCCCTTTTCGGCGCGCTGCGCGCGCCGGAAAAGGGCCGACGAGACTGCGCGAAGCGCGGTATCATAGGCTCTTTACTACACGAAGCGTGGTCTTTAGAGAGTTTAACGGACTTCAGAGGCCCTTTAGGACCACCAGGGCCCTCTGAAAGACCAGAGGGCCCCTTCAAAAGAGCCTGTACATGTCAGAGGGCCCCTGACAAGACCGAAAGGGCCCCTGAACACGTCGAATGGGCCCCTAGCCAGCACGGAGGGGCCCCTGGGCAGGTTGAAAGGCCCCTGAGCATGTCGACAGGGCGACAAAGCGGCCAGCGCAGTCCTTTGCCAGGTCATAAGGGCCCCTGAGCAGGTTGGAGGGCCCCTGGACAGACCAGAGGGCCTCTGGGAAGTTAAGAGGGCCCTTGTGCAGGTCAGAGGGGCCCTGGCCAGACCAAAAGGACCCATAGGTGGGTCAGAAGGGCCCTGAACATGCCGAATGAGCCCCTAGCCAGCACGGATGGGCCCCAGGGCAGGTCGGAAGGCCCTCGGAGCATGTCCGCAAGGCGACAAAGTAGCCAGCGCAGTCCCTTGCTAGGTCAGAAGGGCCCCTTAGAAGGTTAAAGGGCCCCTGGAGAACCAGAGGGGCCACTGCAAAGTTAAAAGGGCCCCTGCGCAGATCGGAGGGGCCCCTGCGCAGATCGAGGGGGCCTCTGATCAGACCGAAAGGACCCCTGGGCCCTTCTTACCTTCATACGGGTAAGAAGGGCCCCCTGAACATGCCGAAGTGGCCCCTGGCCAGCACGGAGGGGCTCCAGGGCAGGTCGGAGGGCCCCTTGGGCATGTCGGCAAGGGCGACAAAGGAGCCAGCGCAGGCCGACCAGAAGAGTCGCTGGACCGATCGGAGGGGCTCCTGGGCAAGTCAGGAGGGGCCCCTGGCTAGACCGAAAGGGTCCCTGGGCCGGTCGGAAGGCCCCTTGAACATGCCGGATGAGTTCCTAGCCAGACTGGAGGGGCCCCTGGGCAGGTCGGAGGGGCCCCTAAGCAGGGCGGCAGATTGCGGGGGCAGGGTACCCAAAATTCCCCCCAGTCGAATATCCTGGGGGCAAAGGGTAGTTTTGCCCCCCCCCAGATTTTAGAATGCTCAATCTGGGGCAACATGACCCCTCCCCTCCCCAGGATTTTCATTTGAGGGGGGGGGGGGGGAATTTGGGTACCCTGCGCCCCGCAATCCGCCGCCCCTGCCCCTGAGCA
>JAXIVJ010000763.1:140000-183055 GCA_036785665.1 Chirona hameri | reverse complement strand
ATCGCGCGTCTGCCGACATGGTCTGGACACCAGACCCACACATCAGTGCCTGACTGCACCGTCTGTTATCGCGCGTCTGCCGACATGGTCTGGACACCAGACCCACACCTCAGTGCCTGACTGCACCGTCTGTTATCGCGCGTCTGCCGACATGGTCTGGACACCAGACCCACACCTCAGTGCCTGACTGCACCGTCTGTTATCGCGCGTCTGCCGCCATGGTCTGGACACCAGAGTCCAGACCCACACCTCAGTGCCTGACTGCACCGTCTGTTATCGCGCGTCTGCCGCCATGGTCTGGACACCAGACCCACACCTCAGTGCCTGACTGCACCGTCTGTTATCGCGCGTCTGCCGCCATGGGTCTGGACACCAGACCCACACCTCAGTGCCTGACTGCACCGTCTGTTATCGCGCGTCTGCCGACATGGTCTGGACACCAGACCCACACCTCAGTGCCTGACTGCACCGTCTGTTATCGCGCGTCTGCCGACATGGTCTGGACACCAGACCCCACACCTCAGTGCCTGACTGCACCGTCTGTTATCGCGCGTCTGCCGACATGGTCTGGACACCAGAGTCCAGACCCACACCTCAGTGCCTGACTGCACCGTCTGTTATCGCGCGTCTGCCGACATGGTCTGGACACCAGAGTCCAGACCCACACCTCAGTGCCTGACTGCACCGTCTGTTATCGCGCGTCTGCCGCCATGGTCTGGACACCAGACCCACACCTCAGTGCCTGACTGCACCGTCTGTTATCGCGCGTCTGCCGACATGGTCTGGACACCAGAGTCCAGACCCACACCTCAGTGCCTGACTGCACCGTCTGTTATCGTGCGTCTGCTTCCATGGTCTGGACACCAGACCCACACCTCAGTGCCTGACTGCAACGTCTGTTATCGCGCGTCTGCCGCCATGGTCTGGACACCAGAGTCCAGACCCACACCTCAGTGCCTGACTGCACCGTCTGTTATCGCGCGTCTGCCGCCATGGTCTGGACACCAGACCCACACCTCAGTGCCTGACTGCACCGTCTGTTATCGCGCGTCTGCCGACATGGTCTGGACACCAGAGTCCAGACCCACACCTCAGTGCCTGACTGCACCGTCTGTTATCGCGCGTCTGCCGCCATGGTCTGGACACCAGACCCACACCTCAGTGCCTGACTGCACCGTCTGTTATCGCGCGTCTGCCGCCATGGTCTGGACACCAGAGTCCAGACCCACACCCTCAGTGCCTGACTGCACGGTCTGTTATCGCGCGTCTGCCGACATGGTCTGGACACCAGAGTCCAGACCCACACCTCAGTGCCTGACTGCACCGTCTGTTATCGCGCGTCTGCCGACATGGTCTGGACACCAGAGTCCAGACCCACACCTCAGTGCCTGACTGCACCGTCTGTTATCGCGCGTCTGCCGCCATGGTCTGGACACCAGAGTCCAGACCCACACCTCAGTGCCTGACTGCACCGTCTGTTATCGCGCGTCTGCCGACATGGTCTGGACACCAGACCCACACCTCAGTGCCTGACTGCACCGTCTGTTATCGCGCGTCTGCCGCCATGGTCTGGACACCAGACCCACACCTCAGTGCCTGACTGCACCGTCTGTTATCGTGCGTCTGCCGACATGGTCTGGACACCAGAGTCCAGACCCACACCTCAGTGCCTGACTGCACCGTCTGTTATCGCGCGTCTGCCGCCATGGTCTGGACACCAGAGTCCAGACCCACACCTCAGTGCCTGACTGCACCGTCTGTTATCGCGCGTCTGCCGCCATGGTCTGGACACCAGAGTCCAGACCCACACCTCAGTGCCTGACTGCACCGTCTGTTATCGCGCGTCTGCCGACATGGTCTGGACACCAGACCCACACCTCAGTGCCTGACTGCACCGTCTGTTATCGCGCGTCTGCCGACATGGTCTGGACACCAGAGTCCAGACCCACACCTCAGTGCCTGACTGCACCGTCTGTTATCGCGCGTCTGCCGACATGGTCTGGACACCAGAGTCCAGACCCACACCTCAGTGCCTGACTGCACCGTCTGTTATCGCGCGTCTGCCGCCATGGTCTGGACACCAGAGTCCAGACCCACACCTCAGTGCCTGACTGCACCGTCTGTTATCGCGCGTCTGCCGACATGGTCTGGACACCAGACCCACACCTCAGTGCCTGACTGCACCGTCTGTTATCGCGCGTCTGCCGACATGGTCTGGACACCAGAGTCCAGACCCACACCTCAGTGCCTGACTGCACCGTCTGTTATCGCGCGTCTGCCGCCATGGTCTGGGCACCAGAGTCCAGACCCACACCTCAGTGCCTGACTGCACCGTCTGTTATCGCGCGTCTGCCGACATGGTCTGGACACCAGACCCCACACCTCAGTGCCTGACTGCACCGTCTGTTATCGCGCGTCTGCCGCCATGGTCTGGACACCAGAGTCCAGACCCACACCTCAGTGCCTGACTGCACCGTCTGTTATCGCGCGTCTGCCGCCATGGTCTGGACACCAGAGTCCAGACCCACACCTCAGTGCCTGACTGCACCGTCTGTTATCGCGCGTCTGCCGCCATGGTCTGGACACCAGAGTCCAGACCCACACCTCAGTGCTTGACTGCACCGTCTGTTATCGCGCGTCTGCCGCCATGGTCTGGACACCAGAGTCCAGACCCACACCTCAGTGCCTGACTGGACCGTCTGTTATCGCGCGTCTGCCGACATGGTCTGGACACCAGACCCACACCTCAGTGCCTGACTGCACCGTCTGTTATCGCGCGTCTGCCGCCATGGTCTGGACACCAGAGTCCAGACCCACACCTCAGTGCCTGACTGCACCGTCTGTTATCGCGCGTCTGCCGACATGGTCTGGACACCAGACCCACACCTCAGTGCCTGACTGCACCGTCTGTTATCGCGCGTCTGCCGACATGGTCTGGACACCAGAGTCCAGACCCACACCTCAGTGCCTGACTGCACCGTCTGTTATCGCGCGTCTGCCGCCATGGTCTGGACACCAGAGTCCAGACCCACACCTCAGTGCCTGACTGCACCGTCTGTTATCGCGCGTCTGCCGCCATGGTCTGGACACCAGAGTCCAGACCCACACCTCAGTGCCTGACTGCACCGTCTGTTATCGCGCGTCTGCCGCCATGGTCTGGACACCAGAGTCCAGACCCACACCTCAGTGCCTGACTGCACCGTCTGTTATCGCGCGTCTGCCGCCATGGTCTGGACACCAGAGTCCAGACCCACACCTCAGTGCCTGACTGCACCGTCTGTTATCGCGCGTCTGCCGACATGGTCTGGACACCAGACCCACACCTCAGTGCCTGACTGCACCGTCTGTTATCGCGCGTCTGCCGCCATGGTCTGGACACCAGAGTCCAGACCCACACCTCAGTGCCTGACTGCACCGTCTGTTATCGCGCGTTTGCCGCCATGGTCTGGACACCAGAGTCCAGACCCACACCTCAGTGCCTGACTGCACCGTCTGTTATCGCGCGTCTGCCGCCATGGTCTGGACACCAGAGTCCAGACCCACACCTCAGTGCCTGACTGCACCGTCTGTTATCGCGCGTCTGCCGACATGGTCTGGACACCAGACCCACACCTCAGTGCCTGACTGCACCGTCTGTTATCGCGCGTCTGCCGACATGGTCTGGACACCAGACCCACACCTCAGTGCCTGACTGCACCGTCTGTTATCGCGCGTCTGCCGCCATGGTCTGGACACCAGACCCACACCTCAGTGCCTGACTGCACCGTCTGTTATCGCGCGTCTGCCGACATGGTCTGGACACCAGAGTCCAGACCCACACCTCAGTGCCTGACTGCACCGTCTGTTATCGCGCGTCTGCCGACATGGTCTGGACACCAGACCCACACCTCAGTGCCTGACTGCACCGTCTGTTATCGCGCGTCTGCCGACATGGTCTGGACACCAGACCAACACCTCAGTGCCTGACTGCACCGTCTGTTATCGCGCGTCTGCCGCCATGGTCTGGACACCAGACCCACACCTCAGTGCCTGACTGCCACGTCTGTTATCGCGCGTCTGCCGACATGGTCTGGACACCAGAGTCCAGACCCACACCTCAGTGCCTGACTGCACCGTCTGTTATCGCGCGTCTGCCGACATGGTCTGGACACCAGAGTCCAGACCCACACCTCAGTGCCTGACTGCACCGTCTGTTATCGCGCGTCTGCCGACATGGTCTAGACACCAGAGTCCAGACCCACACCTCAGTGCCTGACTGCACCGTCTGTTATCGCGCGTCTGCCGACATGGTCTGGACACCAGACCCACACCTCAGTGCCTGACTGCACCGTCTGTTATCGCGCGTCTGCCGACATGGTCTGGACACCAGAGTCCAGACCCACACCTCAGTGCCTGACTGCACCGTCTGTTATCGCGCGTCTGCCGACATGGTCTGGACACCAGAGTCCAGACCCACACCTCAGTGCCTGACTGCACCGTCTGTTATCGCGCGTCTGCCGACATGGTCTGGACACCAGACCCACACCTCAGTGCCTGACTGCATCGTCTGTTATCGCGCGTCTGCCGCCATGGTCTGGACACCAGACCCACACCTCAGTGCCTGACTGCACCGTCTGTTATCGCGCGTCTGCCGACATGGTCTGGACACCAGAGTCCAGACCCACACCTCAGTGCCTGACTGCACCGTCTGTTATCGCGCGTCTGCCGACATGGTCTGGACACCAGACCCACACCTCAGTGCCTGACTGCACCGTCTGTTATCGCGCGTCTGCCGACATGGTCTGGACACCAGAGTCCAGACCCACACCTCAGTGCCTGACTGCACCGTCTGTTATCGCGCGTCTGCCGACATGGTCTGGACACCAGAGTCCAGACCCACACCTCAGTGCCTGACTGCACCGTCTGTTATCGCGCGTCTGCCGACATGGTCTGGACACCAGAGTCCAGACCCACACCTCAGTGCCTGACTGCACCGTCTGTTATCGCGCGTCTGCCGCCATGGTCTGGACACCAGAGTCCAGACCCACACCTCAGTGCCTGACTGCACCGTCTGTTATCGCGCGTCTGCCGACATGGTCTGGACACCAGAGTCCAGACCCACACCTCAGTGCCTGACTGCACCGTCTGTTATCGCGCGTCTGCCGCCATGGTCTGGACACCAGACCCACACCTCAGTGCCTGACTGCACCGTCTGTTATCGCGCGTCTGCCCCACCTGAGCCGAGGGCCGTCTGCCGAGGGCCGCCGTCACCGAACTATAGCCGTCAGACGGTGCCCTACCTGAGCCGAGGGCCGCTCCCTCTTGACGGGCCGGTAGCGCAGCACGAGACCACGGAACGCTGGCAGGTGGAACAGGGACTGCACCACGGCGCTG
Source organism: Chirona hameri (assembly GCA_036785665.1). Taxonomy (NCBI): domain Eukaryota; kingdom Metazoa; phylum Arthropoda; class Thecostraca; order Balanomorpha; family Balanidae; genus Chirona; species Chirona hameri. Next base: position 177,682 of record JAXIVJ010000763.1, on the reverse strand, counting down.
AACCAGCACGTGTTGCCCACATTCTTCAGACCGACCGGCCAGTCACCGTCTCTGTCACAACAGCAGGACAACGGTCACCATCTCTGTCAGAACAGCAGGACAACGGTCACAATCTCTGTCAGAACAGCAGGACAACGGTCACCATCTCTGTCACAACAGCAGGACAACGGTCACCATCTCTGTCACAACAGCAGGACAACGGTCACCATCTGTCAGAACAGCAGGACAATGGTCACAATCTCTGTCACAACAGCAGGACAACGTTCACCATCTCTGTCAGAACAGCAGGACTACGGTCACCATCTCTGTCAGAACAGCAGGACAACGGTCACCATCTCTGTCAGAACAGCAGGGCAACGGTCACCATCTCTGTCAGAACAGCAGGACAATGGTCACCATCTCTGTCACAACAGCAGGACAACGGTCACCATCTCTGTCAGAACAGCAGGACAACGGTCACAATCTCTGTCACAACAGCAGGACAACGGTCACCATCTCTGTCAGAACAGCAGGACTACGGTCACCATCTCTGTCAGAACAGCAGGGCAACGGTCACAATCTGTCAGAACAGAAGGACAACAGTCACAATCTCTGTCAGAACAGCAGGACAACGGTCACAATCTGTTACAACAGCAGAACAACAGTCACAATCTCTGTCAGAACAGCAGGACAACGGTCACCATCTCTGTCAGAACAGCAGGACAACAGTCACCATCTCTGTCAGAACAGCAGGACAACGGTCACAATCTCTGTCACAACAGCAGGACAACAGTCACCATCTCTGTCAGAACAGCAGGACAACGGTCACCATCTCTGTCACAACAGCAGGACAACAGTCACAATCTCTGCCAGAACAGCAGGACAACGGTCACCATCTCTGTCAGAACAGCAGGACAACGGTCACCATCTCTGTCACAACAGCAGGACAACGGTCACCATCTCTGTCAGAACAGCAGGACAACGGTCACAATCTGTTACAACAGCAGGACAACAGTCACAATCTCTGTCAGAACAGCAGGACAACGGTCACAATCTGTTACAACAGCAGGACAACAGTCACAATCTCTGTCAGAACAGCAGGACAACGGTCACAATCTGTTACAACAGCAGGACAACAGTCACAATATCTGTCAGAACAGCAGGACAACGGTCACAATCTCTGTCGGAACAGCAGGACAACAGTCACAATCTCTGTCACAACAGCAGGACAACGGTCACCAGAGGCGCTGAACTACAGACAAATCAACCAAACAGGTGGAGCTTTTAAAGACAATCTTGGTGGAAAAATACCACAGTGGCGGGTGCACAGGTGGCCTGTGAATACTACAATACCTCTGAATCTGACGAAAGTTAGTGGGGCAATGAGCCCCGACGAATTTAATACGAAATCCAACTCATGGACAGGATACAACTGGCCATAGTCAGTGACACGGGTCAGATAATGAATGCAGTATTACAGACAATACACCACATATAGACGTTAGCACTAACGGCCATCGCTGGAAAGTGGAGGGCAGGTACGGGGAAGGCACGAGGACGGTCCCCTCCCGTGGTGGCGCCATCATCACTCTCCAGCTCACCTCCTCCGCTCGTTGGGGTTGAGCGGGTCAACCCAGGGCGAGCCTCGCTTCCGTTTCGTGCCGGCATTCTGTTCCGCTATACTGGCCTCCAGCACCCTGGCGGAGAAACGAGGCAGTTGGCAGCGGCAGCACACGATACGCCGTCAGCACGATACGCCGGCGTCACGGGTTCCACGGGTTCCACGGGTTACACGGGCAGAGTACCGCTCAGTACCAGCACCGAATCAACGACGGACGGAGACTCTGCGCTCCCTGTGTTCTTAAACACTAAACACGACACTGGTACATACACTTAATGTACACTTTCACGCAAAACGTAACGAAAAAGCAAAACTAAGCAGAAGCAGAATGTATCAGATGATTTAAGGTTTTGGGGCGCATCGACCGCTAAGGCCATTTAGCACAGCAGGGCAGTAATAATTCGGAGTGAGGGGCGCACGTTCGCTGGCACACTGCAGTCACGACATAACATGATAAATTGGGTTTTACGGAGCTCTGATACTTCGGTCACACGACGCCTAACCCATGGCGGCACACCAAGGTGGGTATGACTCTGGCATCATTCACACCCAGAGTCACAACTTGGGTCACACCACGCCTAATTCGTGGTGGCACACCACGCCTAATTCGTGGTGGCACACCACGGTGATTATGACTCTGGCATGTCATTAGTCATGACTAACTTGGCTATATCCTCCTCCTCGCGCGTGATGCCTGCCGACGCTGCGGCCACGCTGCCGCTGCCGCTGCCGCTGCCGCTGCCGCTGCTGCCGCTGCCCGACGCCCGCTCCTGCAGACTGAGCTCAATGGCGCGCCGCAGGTCCGTGTCGCTGGCGTCTGCCGAGCAGAACCGCACCTTCCGCTCCGCCGGCCGCTGCCGCCAGAGTGCAGCCAGCGCGCCAGCAGGTCAAATGTCGCTCAAAGCGGTCACCAGAAACTGGATATCATAGTGTATCGCTGGCACAACTACATTAAAGCTGGTACCTAACTAACTCCTAATACTGTGTCCCGCTGGGCATTCAGCTGTTTGATCAACGATCATTCAGCTGTCTGATCAGCGATCATTCAGCTGTCTGAAACGTCCACGAATATACCGGACATGCCACAGCATACACCAATAATACTCGCCGTTGGATACTGCGACACAGGCTGTGACTCGAATTCCAACTCAAACTTCCCCTACCACCTGACACGTCAGAAAGCTGCCTGATATTGTGTCAGAGTTCCCCCTACCACCTGACACGTCTGAAAGCTGCCTAATAGTGTCCGAGGTCCCCCCTTCCACCTGCCAGAGATGACAGTCATTGTGTCAGAGTCCCACCCTCACCTCTGACAGATCTAACGGCTGTCTGTCACTGTGTCCGAGTGAGCCCACCTCGGCGGCCGGCTGGGCGGCGCGCGGCGCGGCCGGTTCGGCCGGCTGGTCGGTCGTCTGGCAGCCGTCCACGAGCAGCGTCACGGCGCGCGCCACGTCGTAGCTGCCGCCGGGCGCGCGGCTGTCCATCAGCGCCCTGCTCAGCAGCTCCGCGTCCTGCACGCCCGTGATCTCGCGCAGCTGGTCCAGCATCTGGGCGGCCTCGCGCTCCTGCCACATAGACGTAATGTAAGGCCACACTGCACACAGATGGGTGGTACAGGCATTTTGCAATAGCATCTGCTCCAATCCAGCCAGCAAAGAAGGGGATCTCATGCAGTCATGACTCATTTGTGGAAGGACTGTGATCGGACATGAACAAAAGTGAGGCTGCTAGTGCACCACAGCAGATGCATTGGACACACAAGAGGTCACAACAGGTCACACAATAAACATGATTAACAGCAGCAGAGATGAGCTGATACAGAGGTGGGGGGATATCAGGCGGGCAAGGTAGCAAATACAAATGCAGGGCACTGTCACTTTGGTGAAACATGGCATCTCAGAGGCTGCATAACATTTGTTTGGTGGGAAAGCCTACCCACATGTCACTTCAACATTATTGTTAGAGATAGCTTTATCTTTGTACATGTCAGCATATTCACAGCATTATACAGCATATATTGGCCATATTCAATCCATAGTGGACTCTCACAATTGGTGTCAGTGTCACAGTACTCACCGTAGACTGGAAGTAAGTGAATGACGACTGGTTGACAGTCATTGTGATTGGAGTTGGAAGCCTCCTGCCACAATGGCTAGCAGGCCTGACTTAAGATCGAAATTGTTCTTCTAGAAATGCCAACATATAGTTAAGTACTCAGAGAGCATTTCTCTAGTCTTTTCACTCTTTAAAAAGTGTATTTTAGAATACTGAATTCTTCAATACACCAGTGTCTGCTGTAATGCAGATTGCAGAGTCAACAATAGACAGGGGAAGGCGTGCACATGCAATTTGACACAAGTGGCTTCTGATTTCCAAACACATTCCAAACACAAGTTGGAAATGGAAAATTGTACCAGAAAATTGGTGATTGGTGTGAAATACTTGCAACTTCAGTACTGTTTTGCAATCAGAATTCAGTAAGTTAAAAACACCACAAAGGGATGGTATTAATAGGAGCCACATCCTACATTCCATAAATTTCACAGGAATCATTTTTAGTCTATACATAAGATCCAAATGATTGCTAGCTTGTCACTACTGCTACACTGATCAATTAAGTTAAATTTCACATAAGGGCAATTATGACCTGTGCTATCAAACTGCATGAAATTGTTATTGACAAAACTCCAACTGCATACAATTGGGCACAAGGGCCCAACTGATGCCTTTTCCTTGCTGTTCCATGGTTTTCCCTGCTAATAAAGCATGTCAAAAGTTACAGAAACATTGAGTGATGAGTGAAAAGGTGCTCAAGCAACTTAACTGACTACCACTGGTGGTATTTCCTATTCAGATGGTGAGGCCAGTGTCACACCAATGCTGCATTTTGTCCTAGCATCTTTGTGTTTTGCCCAGCAACTTTGGTCAGAAGTAAAGGTTTCCTGACATCAAAATGGTCATTTTTCACCTCAATCAAGTAAAACAACCAACCAAAATGGTATTTTGCTGTCAAAGCCAATTATTTTTACGGAAAAGCTTACTCCACCCTTGCCACCAACAAATGTTGAGCATGGGTACCATGTAACCTTGGCAGCTCCATCCCTGTAAGCCCAAATTATTAGCTTTCTCATAATCACCATTGATGTTGAGCCACACAAAAAAGGAAAGACAAACATGTGCTACATGCTACAGAAGAGCTAACATCGTTTCCGTAAATCCAGGATCACCTTAATCCATATTCTGAAACTAATTTAGAGAAAGAGAATATCAAAATTTCACATACCTACTCTGGCCAGAAGAAATTCAATCGGAAAACCAGACTCACCACATACAACTCAACCGAAAACCCGCGGAACGCCCACAACCTCTCTCAAGGCATTCAGGCTACAAATATCAGGGGGTGTCATCCCGGGATTTCCCATGTATCAGCTGCCGAGCGGCAAATAATTAGCAATGACGTCACTGGTGCTCTGGTCCAGTCGTGGGCGCGGCAAGCCCCGTCGCCGCAGCTGCGCTTTCGAGCGTTTTGCGGTCTTTTGACAGGTGTTGAGTGTTGACGAGCGGCAATTTGAAGTCGTCGCTGTTAGATAAGTCAGTTAAGTAGTTAGGCTGCAAGTCCATGCTTTTGAAATATTTTGATTTTTAAAAGTTTATTAAAAGAATATCTTGAACATTAAGCCAAAACAATATCATTTCTCGCCCCTCAGCCAGACCAGGGCAGCGTGTGGCCGTCTCGCCCCTCAGCCGGACCGGTGCAGCGTATGCCCGTCTCGCCCCTCAGTCAGACTGGGGTAGCGTATGGCCGTCTCACTCTCAGCCAGACCGGAGCAGCGTATGCCCCCTCTCCCTCAGTCAGACCGGGGCAGCGTATGGCCGTCTCGCCCCTCAGTCAGACCGGTGCAGCGTATGGCCGTCTCGCCCCTCAGCCAGACCGGGGCTGCGTATGGCTGTATCACCCCTCAGCCTGACCGGGGCAGCGTATGGCCGTCTCACCCCTCAGCCAGACCGGGGCAGCGTATGGCCGTCTCACCCCCAGCCAGACCGGTGCAGCGTATGGCCGTCTCGCCAGTCGCCCCTCACACAGACCGGGAAGCGCATGGCCGTCTCCTCCTCAGAATGAATTGAGGGAGGGATAATTATCCGCGGTAAACGTCATCTTAAATAGGATCGTAGCTTAGGCGCAACTATCCGTATCCCGTTCAAAATATTCGCACCGCACCGAGCCGTGTGCGGGGACAGCCGAGTCGGACCTGAGCACCAGTGACGTCACGCTAATGTAGAGATTGGGGCGCTAAAATCCCCGGATGACTCTACCTATCTTATACGGCCTTGAAAAATATATTACGTACACGGCGCACTTGCGACGAATCATCGCATACTGACCCAGCATACAGCAGCTATTACGTCATCATGTATAGTTTTGCTTTAAATATATTCCATATCTAGTAGAGATTTCAACCCTGGTATCGCACTGCACATCAGAGTTAAGACTAATTGTGCAATGTGCATGACAAGCTTTCCATATTTGAATGATCTTAAAATGATTATATTTACTTAATAAGCGTGCTAGCGCTTTCTCCATTCAAAATATACAAATAACCAGGCTAGCGAGGCCAAAATAACCCAAACAATACCACTAAAAAAACATTCAAAAGTTGCGTCATTGGTGTAACATGTTTCTAAGCACAATGCGACTTCCTCCAACAATAATACCGAGTCCATGCAATCGTCGAATCACAAATAATCCACACGGGTTTCACAGTTTTAAGCTCAATTAGCCCACAGTCCAGCATCATCCTCATCTTGTATGCAATGCGTAAAGATGGTTTTGAAAGTTTGCTTCCGAATTGAACTCTGGCAACAAACCCTCCGATCAGGGGCGGCGCCACGAATTTGTATCAGGGGGGGGGGGGCAAGAAGCCAAACTGGAAAAAAAAAACCTGTTTTCGTCGATAAATCCAGCGTAACTCGGCGATTGCGCCGAAATTTCGGCGCAGCATCCAGCGTAACTCGTCGATTGCGCCGAAATTTCGGCGCAAATTTCGGCCAATAAGGTCCCATTTCCGCTTAAGGTCCCGTTTCTGCTTGCCTAGTATCTATAAAGACAATAGAGATGGGTAATAATTGGCCCTGCACTTGCTGAGAAGCGACCAGGAAGGCGCACGTTGAATATCAAACATTAATTTGACTTTAAATTTCGGCGCATAGTGAAAAATTTCGGCGTAATTGTGGCAAAATTTCGGCGCATATTTTCGTGCGCCGAACTTCGGCGCATGAGGGTTCGCTGGGGCATCCAGCGTAGTGCATGGATTTTTTCCAGTCTGGGCAAGAAGTCGAAATTTAAGGGGCCTCCATTTGAGAAGGGGCCTTTGACCTCCATAGGGCTCCTCTCACCTCCCCTCTGGCTTCCAGAGGGCCGCTTCTGGACTTCAGGGGCAACTCTGACCTCCATAGGACCCCCTCTGGCCTATGGGGGCCCCTGGCCTCAAAGGAGACCCTCTGACCTCCAGAGGACCTCTCTGGCTTCCAGAGGGCATTCTCTGGCCTTCGGGGGCCTTTCTGACCTCCAAAGGACCCCTCTGACCTCCAGGGGCCACCTCTGATCTCTATAGGCTTCCAGATGGCATTCAGTCCCCCTCTGACCTCCATATGACCCCCTAGCTTCCAGGGGCCCCTGTGACCTCCGGGATGGGGCCTCCTTAAATGACGGGGGGATATACGTTTGCCCCCCCCCCCCCCTTGCCCAACGACAGGGGAAGGGGACTGCCCCCCCCCCCGCCGCGGTGGCTCCGCCCCTGCCTCCGATCTCAACTTTGCAACCGTCGCATACAGGTCGACTCACTGAATGTATATTGCGCGGGATATTTCCTGTTCTAAGCTTCAACCCATTCATCGCAGCCAACAAACTATTCCTACCAAGGGCGGATCCAGGGGTGGGGTGGGGGCAAGGGGTCATGCCCCCAAGGTCCTGAACCGTGACCCCCCCCCCCCCCCACAAAAACAAACAAACACGGAAACAAAACGGCCGAACGAACCAGTGCAGTGGCGGACGGCGCCCACAGGTTCGGCGAGCCCGAAACCTGTGGTCGAGGGGACTAAACCCCTAGACGAATGCCTGCAATAGTATTCGTCAGCGTGAGCAGCAGAGCTCCGCCGTTTATCGTTCCTATCCAGCCTCCTTCCTCCAGAGGCCGTACGGCGTACAACGTGAGTGTACAGACCTTGCTCCTCTAGTCTCCGCGGCGATTTTCCGATACTATCCGTTGACTCTGGGTGGCACCAGGACCAAGTGCGGGTGTTAAGCGGCATGTATTTAGGAACAAATGACAGTAGCGATGAGTCCAGTTCACAAAGATGAGGATTACATTACAACGTTGTGTGTGTGCGCGCGCGGGCGCTACTCCACCGGCCACACATGTCACGACTAAAAAACGGCGCGCGCCGCCGCGGCCGCAGGGGGCCGGGCCGGCGCACGCGCCCGCATAAATTCCCACACTCTGGAAACGGCCCGACAATCTCAGCAGCCCAAGGTAAAGCTTGCCCGAGCCTATGTCGCGTCGGCCGGCCGGGCGTCCCCGCCGGGCGCTGACCAGGTACAGACGGCTGCCCTCGCCTCCCGTGTCTGGATGGACACTCTCTCACGCTCTCCCTCCCTCCCAGTCCCAGCAATGTAACACTGGCGCCGTGCGGGGAGCGCGCGCGCGCGCCGCCGGCCGCCGCCGCGAGCCATATATCACATTCACATACACGCGCCACGTCAACCGCGAACAACTGAACCGAATGTAGACAGCTTCCAAAGAGCGTCACAATGTCCCCTGAGCCCTAGAGACATTGGGATCCCTTTGGATGACGAGCAGCGCACGCGTGACTTATACACAGTGTTGACGGGTGGTGGCCCGGCGGCGGCCGGCGCGGACGCGCAACAACAAAATCCGCACTCGTCTCGGCATGTACGCTCTATCCATATATCGCATTGTTCAAACATAGAATGTATGTGCGCGCTCGGCTGGCGAGCGCACGCGCTGGCAGCAGCCAGTCCGCCGGTGGGTTGTTTCTCTTCTGAGTGTGCTGAATCAGTCTATATTCACTAAGGGTGCGTAGACGGGCCGTGCTTGCCGCCACAGGCGTGGCAGCGGCGGCAGCAGCGGTAGCAGCCGGCCAGCGGCGGGTAGCAGCACAGACAGGGCAGCAGCGCCGACAGCAGCGTCAGTCCCAACCAGCGGCGCGCGCAGCGCTCCTCGCGCGGTGCGCACGCGCACGGCCCGCTGCCGAAGTCGCCCTCGGAGTCGGCGCAGCAGTGGTAGAGCATGCACTGCGCGGCCGGCAGGCACGTGACCGCCTCGAGACACGTCCGCACCGGATCGGGCGCATACTCGCACTGGCCGCGGCCGTTACTCTCCTGGTCGTACGGCTCCTGGCAGTGGCGGCAGCGGCGCGGCAACGGCCGCAGCGACTCGACGCGCCGCTTGCCGCTCTTGCTGGGCAGCGGCGGCTGCGTCAGGTGCATGGTCTCGCCGCCGCGCTTCAGCGCCTCCTTCTGCTTGACCAGGTCCTCCATCGCAGGGTAGCTGTACTCGTGCTTGGACGGCCGGTCGCGCGCGAACTGCACGTACGGGTACTCGGAGGCGGCGCTCTCGTCCGAGAGCGGGCCGCAGGTGGGCACCGAGCCGCCGCCGGCCGCCGGCGGGCCGAACGACATGCGGTGCAGCAGCGCCGACTGCGGCGAGGTGGCCGTCTGCCGGGAGACGGACGAGTCGGAGGAGGACCGACTGTCGTACCGGTCCACGGGCAACTCCAACGTCTGCCGGACACAGGGAGGGCGCACCCATCGACGGTGACAGACACTGGGTTCACGCACAGAGATAATACACACGCACCGGCAGGGGGTAGAGATGGTACGTACAGAGCATACACTTACACACCTACCGACTGGGTACAGAGACGGTACCAGATACTGGGGCGTCTACAACTACACACTCACACCGACACTCGTACTTACTGGCAGGCTGACGCACACACAAGCATGCACGCACATTCACACACAAAAACACATATTCAAGTACACACGCCCGCACACACAAAAAGACACAGACACACCCACACACAGATTCAGACACGCGCATCCGCTCACGCACACGAACAAGCGGCCCACACAACAGCGCTGCCACACCGCAAATGTAATATAGGTGGCGCCACGGTACCACACAACCGAGTCATAGATGGCAGCACACGTCCAGGGAGGGCTCCGTCGGCCATGCGGGATCATCCGTCCAGACAGACGGCTCACGGCAAGGTCATTGGGAACGCCCACACTCGCTGAATCTGGCGCCCGCCGCCCACGGAATGATGTCGGTTGCATCACACCACACCAACGCGCTCAGCTATCTCAGTTTGTGGTACGTGAATAAAATAACCATGCCTGCCGTCGTCACAGCGAAGAGAATGGAAGTACGAAGTATTTTGTCGTTTAACAGCTAAAACCCCTTGGGTCTAACGGCGATTTCTTAAACTTATACACGATCAAGCCATTACATGGGGGATACTAATCAATGAAAGCATCACAACTTTCTATTGTTGTTTTTTCCTTCTTCAGCATAGAACAGTGTCCCTGCGAACGCCTGTCTACATCCCACCAGCCAGCTCGCCTTCTCAGCTTACCATGAACACGTCATTGTCTCCGAGATCTGGCCGTGACGGGGTGGGCGGCAGCGGCGGCGGCGGGGGCGGCGACGCCGGAGGCCGGTCGTGCAGGGGCGGCGGCGGGGGCGGGGGCGGCCGGTCGTGCGGCAGCGGCGGCGGCGGCGGCGTGAAGTACAGTGGTGACGAGTCCGAGTCGGAGAGACCTGCAGCGGACCGGGTGGGTGGTCACGCACAACCTAGGCAGCGCAGATATACAGAACGTACGCTCCATTCATAGATCTCCATTCACAGACGTCGCACTATGAGTAGGGATGTGGGATCACCAGGACGTGAAAGGGTACAAGGGGTGGGAGGCGGCATAGCGGACAGCCCAAACCAGTACGCCAAGCACCACACGTTTGTGGCTTTGTATCTGGCAATTTTGGGGGAAATTTTGAAGCATGTGCCAAACGAATGAAAAACATTCATCCTCGAATCTTCTTGTCAAATTTCGTCTTTTCAACAAACAAAAAACGCTCTATTTTACAACATAGTCCAAAGACCACCGCAGCGGCAACGTAACATAAGTTGTGCCACCTTTCTCCGCTGTCTGTCCGTTCTGCCGGCCCTCGGCCGCCGTCACGGGCTCCACCGTCTCTTGACAGGGCGAGCCGGGCCGGCCGGTGTCGGCGGGATGCCGCCGGCAGCCGCCCTGCGCCGCCAATTGGCGCGTCTGTGGGCGGCGGGCGGCGCGCGGGGGCGGTCGGTCGATCGTCCGTCCGGGCCACGCTGCCCTGCCGACAGCGCCGCCCCCTCGCCGGCCTGCCCGCTGGCGACCCACGCCAGCCGCCGGCCGGTCGCGGTCAGCCGGCCCGGACTCAGGACACGGGGATGCCGGGATGCCGGGATGCCGGGATGCCGGGATGCCGGGGATGCCGGGATGCCGGGGATGCCGGGATGCCGGGGACGTGGGTACGCAGGGCACGTGGACAGACGGAGCGACACGGGGAGGAGACGGCACGGCCGCCACAGCCCCGGCAGGAGGCGACGGCTACAGCGGCAGCAGGGACAGGGTTTTGACATGCCGAGTTAATCCACCGTTTACGGGTAGCCGAGTGATTGCAAGGAGTGTGACGGGTCTAGCCAATGGTCGTCATATATGGGAGAAGCCTAGATGAGTCAACACCACGAGTGAGAACGCGTCCGATTCACGTGTCGACATACGTCGTCAGATCGACATCACATTCGGCCATCAGTCATTGGTGACAATATATCAGGGACAAGGATAGGACTTTGAGATTCTCGTATATATGACAAAAGCTAGCCGGTGATCTGGTAGAATAGACACGAATCACCAACGATGACGATGACAGGTTTACGAGCGCACCGACTACCGCATATTTTTGACAACTTTCAGAAAGGTGAAACATTCCTTTCAAGTCATGCGGCGCACATAAGAATAACCAAAATATGATTTCAATTGTGATTGCTACAGTCATAATAACCGATATCGGAATGTAACCGAAGGTTGGTTGAATATTGGACAACACTATTCTTTAGAATTGTGTTTTCCAATGGGAAACAAACCTGAGCTATAATGGATATTTATCAAGCTGTTCTCCATGATTTCACATTCTCAAAGGCGATTAAAACTGGGAAACAGCACATGTTTGTTTGTTATTTAGAGCTTAAGGGCGCGACGACTACGTGGTCCATTTGCGCCCAGGAAGCAGCACGTGGCGCATGGGACAAGAGATGTAGACGGCAGCCGTATGAGTACGTCACGATAGCAGATAAAGAATGGCAGAGAACAGTGACGGCACCACAAATCACGACGCACTACTTAGAAACTTACCCAATGTTATAATGTTCAGGACGCAAGAGGAAAGAGAAAGAGAAACCCCAGCGTTAGCACAGGCGGAAATAAGCACACAGCGCGCAACATACACATACATATTCTGAGAAGTGGTTTCAACAACACATGATCGCCTTGGACACAACTGACTGAAGCATGTGCTGCCACATGAACACGACCTGCAATGTAAGACAGGATGATTTTTGACTTTAGGGCAGCTACCAGGCTATGTGGCGCCCATGCAACGTAGGACCCGCGAACCCAAAGGCAGTCCATAGCTGTGATTTAACCCGCGCCTAAGCCGGTCACCAATGGACAAGTTTCATGTCGCGTAACCATATAATTTTGGGAAACTTTTACATATTATTTGTCATAAAAAGACGATGGTGATGAAAAAATTATCAAAAAGTTGTATGAATTACCATGAAAACCTAATGACTATATTTATACGTGTTTGCCTCTGATTGGTCATAATCGTGTGACGTCACACATGATTCAGTCGTCCGCCGAACGCCATTAAAGGGAATAGCTCACCTTTAACATGGGGTTTTGGACTGAGATAGCATATTTGTAGAGCAGATCTAAAAATGGGTTGTGGTGAAAGAATTACCTCCCTACGTTAAGTAATTTCGACACCGGACTAGTGAGCCCGGTTTCATGTCCGCTGTTCCGGGCCATGATCGGGACATGAACGCTCGCCGCCGGAGGCAGGTACACTCTCTGGCACGTAGTCTCTGATCACGACGCCTCGTTAATATCCGCTCAGCCGCCCGGGCGGCCCCTTGTCAGAAACTGTACTTGGCGTCAGGCGGAGCGGGGCGGAGCCAGAACGCCAGCTGTCATCGTACGATTTCTCGTGAAATACAAAGAGAAACTTACTTCTTTCTCCACATATATCCATCAGTTGTCCAAACCAAAGTCATATTCGTTGTTTTGAGCTCAAGATGGTTGGAAGCACCGTATGGTTGAATTTCAAGACAACTTTCAAGGTGACCTATTCCCTTTGTGTAAGAGGGAATGTTTCACCTTTGCATTGGTTTTGAACTGAGATAGCCATTATCTTTGGCCGTTATTGAAATGTCGAAAATACTAAGGTCATTTTCCCCAAAACTTGGCCATTTTGAAGCAATTTAATTTATAGTTTGCAAAATGGGGTCTAGGCTAGTGCCGCCGCTGATTGGCTAAAAGACACTTTGTCAGCCAATCCCACTTTGTCAGCCAATCAGCGGCGGTCTATAGCCCAATAATGACGTCATCATCCCAAATAAAAAAAACGCAATTTTTATAAAGTTAAGTGACTTTTCGAGAGTAAAAATATCACCATCGTTTTCAGCAGCACTTATGTCATATTTTCGACCACAACCAGCGTATATTTCACAACTTTCAGAAAGGTGAAACATTCCCTTTAACCCGCCATTGACTGGCTGGGGGGTAAAATATCACCATCGTTTAACGCCCCCCCCCCCCTGATGAATGTTCGCAATAGCTGAAAAAACTAATAGCGCTATCAACGTGAAACTTCGGGTACCTTCTTATAAATCATTTTTACGTCTTGTGTGCAAAAATGAAGACATTTCTTCGATTGTTTTCTCTCGAGTTATAGCGAATTTAGTGTCGTCACTACACACAAGTTTTACACCAAAATCAGTTAAACTTTGCCAGACCGTACAAATGCCACATTTGAAGCAATATGCAATCGAAAAACGCCAAAAGATAGCAAATTGCAACAGCTACAAATTGGCTATCTGGGATTTTTTTTTTGTTTCTGCCCCAAAAACTCAAAACGTTTTTTTTGGGGGAAAATTATCACAAAATCAAAATTTTCCAAAATATTCAAAAAACCGGAAGACATGTCAGAGAACCATACCTAGGCAACTACCATACCAAATTTCAAACTGATATCTCCATTTTTGACTGAGTTATGACATCTGAAGTATGGGTAACTCATGACGACATATTTTGAAATGGCGTTTTTTGTCTTTTATTGGCTAGATACAAACAAATAAATGCCACCACGGTATTTCTGAGACAAAACTGGTCTAGCAACATGCCTTTTTTGTTTGGATTTAACAATTACAATTTTGACCTTCGGTGACCTGAACTTGACCTGCAATTGACATTTACTTCACGTAAATGAAGTCAGGTGGTAAAATGACTATCACTATCGAATTATACGTTGAAAATAACTCATAAAACATGTGTTGCATGACTTTCGTAGATATTTTGAGCATAGTGACCTTTTGTGACCTGACCTTGACCAAAACAATCTCACTTTAGTTCGTGCGGAATATGTATCATACCTTTGGCAGCACTTTGGGCGAAACTGGTCGCAATCGAAGGCTTTGGATGGAAAGTATGGCCCATAAACTCAAATACACCGATTTTGACCTTTGACCTGACCGCGACCTGACATTTGACCTCACTTTAACATTTTTGAGCAGGCTTTAGATTCGTCTCATTGAGAGCTTTCGTTCGATTGCCGCCTTGCGCGTCTCACTACGACCATTGATTCGGAAGATAACCAGGGGGGGGGGGGGTTAACGCCCCCCCGTCAATGGCGTTCTGCTGAGACCTCAGTCAATGCCGGGTTAATAGCCGAGCGGGTATTTTTTCGGAGATTCAGCTTGGATTGGTTGATGCAGTGGTAAAAATGGACTGGAAAAAGGGAGATATTACTATTGTTTTGTTCAGAAAGGTAAAAACGCAACAATAACTGCGCCACATGCGGTATTCATCGGCCTTCCGATGTCAAACAAAAAACGAAAGCTGTGGTGTGCTGCGGCTCGCAGAAGTGGCCTTATTGTCGTGGCCATGCAGAAGTGGCCCTACTGCCCTATACAATCTCCCAAGTGCCTCGCATAATGCCACCTACCTCGCATAATGCCAACCATACCTGTTGATTGCTCCGCAAGCCAAGTCTTATCGTACGTAGGCTTTATCGTAGGCTTCTGCATACGAAGCTAATAAGTAATTTTATATCTTAAAAAAAAACATTCGTAATACATGGAAGTTTAACTTGACCAAAGGCCTTGATCAAATCCCCCCCCCTGGGCTCAATCATTACATTGGTGTTCGCACGCGTATATTGCAATGTAAACTTGCGATCAGTGAAGACCCCAAATAAGTCCCCTGTTAATGGTCTTAACAGCAATTTGCCCCTAAACCAACCTAACCTATATTTATATCCCAACCTAACCCTGCCATTAACCCTCGCCATACGGGAGCTTTTTCACCTTCGCCCTACGAGGGGGGGGGGGGGGGCTGACAGACCCTGGTGACTTCCCAACCAAGCAACTTAGAGCAATGCAGTAAGAACCAGCATGTATTCGATTTTTAGGTTTCAGGCCAACGGGTGACCTTCCAGGTCAAGTGAATGACCTCAGATTTACCACGTCCAGAACAGCAATTTTACTCTTCAGAAAACCTCAAAATTAGAAATTGATAAATGTAAATAAAAAGGCATGTTCCTAGGCCAGTTTTGGCTCAGAAATACAGAAAAGGTAATGATTTGTTCGGATCTTGTCCAAAAAAAGTTACAAAAAGTTATTAAAAAAATGACGTATCAGTTTCTTACACTTAGGGAGCTACCACTCAAGTCAAAAATAAAGATATTGCTTTGAAATTTGGTATGGGCATTGTCCATACTCAGTTATCTCACATATATTCCGTTTTTGCTAACATCTTTGAAAATTTTGATTTTGTGGGATTCAAAAAACAGTTCTTTGGAATTTTAGGGGTCAAAAACCCAAAATTGTGAAAATCCGAGATTGCCATTTTAAAGACAATGCCATTTTGTATCTTTGGTGAATTGCGTTTGCAATTTCCATTAAAACTCTGTTTTCTACCATTTTTCAAATATTTATCTTTTTTCACCAGCATGACGTTATCAAAACATGATTATCTCCCAAACTACTTAACCAATTTCAATTAAATTTTTATAGCATACGTATAATGGTTGTAAACTCAGTTACCGAAAATGTAAGCAAGATGCGCCGCATGTGTAAAAAGTTATTCAAGAAAACCCTCAGGGGGGCTGTCAGGCGAGGGTTAAGTCCGATCGAGTAGTAAACATGCATACGCCATTAAGTCCGACCGAGTAGTAAACATGCATACGCCATTAAGTCCGACCGAGTAGTAAACATGCATACGCCATTAAGTCCGACCGAGTAGTAAACAGGCCTACGCCATTAAGTCCGATCGGGTCGGCCTAAGATTCGCTCGTAGCCATTAAGTCCGATCGGGTCCGCCTAAGATTCGCTCGTAGCCATTAAGACAAGGGCTTATTTGGGGGTCTTCACTGATCGCAAGTTTACATTGCAAATTACGCTGTTCGCACAGTGGTGGATACTGAGGTGCATGCATTGCCTCAAGGCCATACAAGTATACATACAAGCATTGTCTTCTTGTTGCAAAAGGGAAAACAGGGTTGTACGTTGGCGCAGGCTGCTCATGAACCCGACATTTTATAATTTGAGAACTTAAATATGCCACTTGTAACATACCAACGTTGCTGTGTGCAAATTTGCAAATACATCCATTGAGTAGTTGCAAAAATACGCCCCCGAGAACATGGTTACGCTCATGGTTACGGCAGATCAGGGGAGGTCATTCCTATCTCCGTAACGTGTCCACTCCTCCAAATGACGTCACCCCAGTGGTCAATTCTAGCGCATGTCGTTTGCGGTCGGTTAACACTGTTTTTTCTTTCTTCTCGCAAATAACTTTTTTTTTTATAACAAATCAAGATACAGCTATAATTTGGATGGTATCGTGTTCGCCTCGTCAGGACGCGTCGATTCATACCAATTGCACGTGGTTTAGGTCAAATTCAAAAGTTCATCGAACTTCGAAGGGGCGGGCTTAGACGGAGCCTGCTGGTGACCGCCGAACCGCAGGGGGACCGTGAACAAGGCCCTGACCTTGGATGACCTCTAGCGACCTCAATATTGACCTGATCCTAAAATGATCCCGAATATTTCGATTCGCCTTGTTTTGAGCTTTCCAACAGTCTTTTATTTTTCGTAACCTTTTTACTTTTCGAGTTAGAGGGTATTCATTTCTCCCGAAATAGCAATAACTGCAATGGCGGAGAGCCGGATTGGAAAAGTTGCCGTTTGCTGGTATACAGGGATACCAGGAGATAGATGTCTAGAATTGTGACTGGAAAAAATGAACTTGTTTGTACTCTTTGAATGGGCAATAAACATGCTTAGAAGCATGCCAAACTCATGTGAATATTTGTGTTCCCAGGCACAGCAGACATCAATGAGAACAAGTGGAGCGACATCAAGCAGAAAAGGATTTCCAACCTCCAAGAACCAAGTGTCTCTAAACTGAAACCTTTGGTCAGCAAGCTGAAGTGCCAGCGCCTACCTTGTGTTATTCCAGTACATGTTTCAAATGAACATATTTATGTTTAAATATAAACATGATGTATAAAGCAGTCTTCTGTCTGCGATCACAAATTATGGATCATTATGGATCACAAACTGATCACAAATTATGGGTTAATCCAGACAACTCATTAGCTATGCGGTAGACGTAGCCCCAAAGTCCAAACACAGCTCTTCCTTAAAGGAAATAGTTCACCTTCAACATTAGTTTTAAACTGAGATAGCAGTTTTGTAGCCCGTGTTGGGGAAACCCCTATCTGCAAGATTTGTTGACTGAAAAGACTCTCCAGCCAATTTTTTTTTTGTTGGCGAAGGAATGCGGTGCTGGCGAAAGAATGTGGTGCTGGATCTAGCCCGGGCAGAGGCAATACCATCAGCCAATCAGCTTGCAGCTGGTGCTAGCAAGCGAACCGCCGGCCGGGGTTGGCACATCTCTAATGCGAGTCTATCCTTACGCGACTACTTTCGAATCTGCTTGGCTGAACCATTTTTGAAATTCGCGTGACGTCAGGACTCTGACTCAGAGAGTATACATATAGTTTTGATAAACAATAATAATGTACGGGCTTCTGTCCTGAATCGGCGCGATATAAGGCCATTTTTGACAATATACACACATTGTATTAAAAATATAATCAAATCGTGTTTGGGAAAAAAATCAAGGTGAACTATTTCCTTTAACCCGCGAGTTACTGGGATATATTTCATAACGCGACTTACTGGGGGGGGGGGGGGGGGCTATTTTTGCCCCCCCCCCCTCGGATTCCGGAACTACTGGACCGAATGTAAAAATTCAAACGGCATTCGATAGCCCTAGGAAATTTATCGAGGGAAACATCATATTGTTGACTTCGGGGTCACCGATGACGTCACATGCCAGGTCAAGTACAAAATGTTTGACCGTGTCAAAAGGTCTCGATGGATGGAACTGTCCCGCAAAATTGCGATATTAAACGCATAAGCAGTCGATAAATCGGTATGATTCGTGAGTCTGACACTTCTAAGTACCTTTCTAAGCTGGTTATGACCTTGGGTCAAGTCAAGGTCATCCGAGGTCACGAGGTCAAACTGCAGATTACGATCATTAGGCGTTGTAACACATGTTTATGGGTTTGTTTTTCATCTAGAACGCGAAAAATGACCTTAAAACATTGTTTGTTCCATATAAATAGAAGTAAAAAGCAAAAACGGAAATGCGTTTTTTATGCATAGTAATATCGTGAGAGGTGGTCGATTTTTGTCATTTAAAGGTCATAAATCAGTCATTTTTGAAGATATCGACTTCAAATTTGGTATACATATTCACCGAACACGTCTCGATCACATATAATCCGGTTTGGGATCATTCTGATTTGTGTTAAAAATTTGTAAAAACTAAAACATGTATTTGGATTTCTCAAAATTTTGAATAAAAAAAACCTCAAAAATCCGGGATTGCAGTTTGATAGCCCGGTCTATCGTCAGTATTTTAATTTAAGACAATTGAGTTTATCTCAAACATCGTACCTTTGACAGCGTTTTCCGCAAACCATTATTTTGCAACAAAAACAGAACATGACGTCACTCTGACGTCATTCCCGGTTGATCTATCATAACCTCATATTTTTCCTTTCGCGAACATGTGTAGAATTGATGTGAGAGAAGGTACTGCAAGTTTGGTGATGATACTGGTGTTCGTTTAAGAGTTATTACAAAATAAAGGGAGGGGAGGGGGGGGGGGGGGGCAAAAAATAGCCCCCCCAGTAAGTCGCGGGTTAAAGGGAATGTTTCACCTTTCTGAAAGTTGTCAAATATACGCTGGTTGTAGTAAAAAAGAGGAAGTAAGTGCTGCTGAAAACGATGGTGATATATTTTTTTTTTCACTCGAAAAGTCACTTCACTGTATACAAATAAAGTTTTTAGATTTGGGCGAATGACGTCATTATTGAGCTAAATACCGCTGCTGATTGGCTGACAAAGTGGGATTGGCTGAAAAAGTGGCTGTCAGCCAATCAGCGGCTTCACCATCCTGGAGTCATTTTGCAAATGGTAAATTAAATTGCTTAAAAACGGTTAAGTTTTGGGGAAAATGACCTTAGTAATTTAGACATTTCAATAGCGGCCCAAGATAATGGCTATCTCAGTTTAAAACTAATACTAAGGTGAAACATTCCCTTTAAGGCAGAGTCCATGACGCTTATTTCGAAAAGCGTCAGCCAGTAGCAAATAGCAAATCTAAAATATTAAAAATAGCAAAAAAAAACTACCAATCTGCCTCAATAACCCCACCCCGCAGTAGACAGCGCTCGATCAGAACCACTGAATCCTAGGGACATGGCCTTGCCAGAGGGGCCTAACGCGAGGCGACTGCGCTGAAAATGTTTCTTATCTTCGCCTCTACGAGTACCTTGCGGTTTCCCCTGGTCGGAAATGCTTCTGGTACCTGGTATGGTACCTGATATTCGTTGAGAACAAGTACTATGCAAATAATCATTCTTTTACAAGGTTAAACGATCAATTAAATGAAAAAGAAAGGGAAGTGCTTGCATTCCTGATGCCAATGGTACCATTTTTGTTTTGTTTTGTCAAGACGACCGCCGTTTTTAGGCGTAAATAGCTAATGAGAATCCTTGTACTCTTTGATTGGGATACCAGGTCACTAGGTGCATACCGGCGAAGTTTTATGTCCGATATATCTATCAATCGGGCTCGTTAGTTTAAATTAACTAAATATGAATGAAACATGTTCGGTCTTATACAAAACTGAAATTCAAGAGCACCCGACACGTGAAAAGGGTCGTATAACACTGTCTAAGATATGCTCAGCGCTGTTCTCAGTTGGCTCTCGGCGAGAGCTCAACGCTGATTGGTCCGTGTCCACACCGTGCACTGCACTGCACATGTCAGAACAGATTGAGAGCAGTGAGCACCACGCGCCCGTGTTTTGCGACTAACGATGCGCCATTAACGTATTTGGTGACCGTGATTATTTCGTTGTGTTATAGGCCTTGAGTATTTCGTTCGAACCAGGCTATGACCGTGATCCAGGCATTTCAATTTGTCGTCTTGTAACAGGTTAGTGGCTTGTTGGTCACCGATGGTTAAAAATACAGGGTGTCTGGTCACATACGTACTAAAGTACTTATTCAGTTTACTACTGCCTGTGTACTAGTTAGGGCACATGGCATCCTCTCTTGGGCCCTTTATTACCATACAGCCTAATATGTAATTGCCATGAATATAATCATATTTGTAATTATGCACTACATTTTTCTGAGAAAATGTACTCCGCTACCAGGAAAAAGTCAAATTCCCACCCTGGTGTTATCTGTTATTACCATGAATATACTACTACCTGTTATTATGTCCTCAATTTTCCAGAGAAAATCTACTCAACATACCAGGACAAAAATAGTAAATTTCCAACCCTGCGGAGGAGGCCGATTGGTCCAAATGACGTCACGCTCTGACGTCATGACCACGTAGAATCACCGGATGACTCTACCTCCTATATATGGCCTTGCGGCAGATGATCAACCATTGCCAAATTGGGCCAAACATCATTTGTGACGTCACGATCGTTTGCGCATAAATAACTTTTTTAACAATGGATTTTTGCAAACTTCGCTAATTTGTTTTACTGCAAATCTGCATCTTACGACAAAATGACTGCAGTTGAGCATATGACATTTATTTTTGTAAATTTTAAGCCAAAAACCCACAACGTGAAACTTTTCCATTATGCCGTTCTACAACATGGTGGCAACTATTGGCCACTATCCACCACACAGGTGCTATAATCGGCACCTCTCAGAGAGCGGTCTCAGAGAGAGGTGTGCGGTCCTATAATCCCCCTATCGCTGTGGTAACATGACCGGATGGCAAGCTCAACACTGATGGCTGGCCGACCCCATCACTACCTCCCGACTTCTCAAACATAGTAGAATGTGTTTCTCCGCTGTCGCTCTCCGCGTCCGAACGCTTGGTAACACCAGGTTAGTCAGTCAGACGCCTGGTAATACCAGGGTTAGTCACAGCACCTCAATGGAGGTGAGACGATGTACCAGATCGCTCCTACCAAGTGTTTCCCACCGCCCGCGCGTAAAGACTAACTCTGCCTGCTGTACCCGGCTGACTAACGGCCCGCCCCGCCCCCGCCGCGCCCCCCCCCCTCCCCCCCCCCGCCCCCCCCCCCCCCCCCCCCCCCCAACACTCCCCAACAGACCGGCCCGCGACCTGTGTCGACAGAGGACGACGCAGAGACAGGTGTGCACCCCCCCCCCCCCCCCACATCATTCCCACAGCCGGTACAGCGGATATCCGTCCCCGTCCCCGCCCAGCCCGGTCCGCATAGCGGCATGCGATATAGAGCTGAAAGTTTACAGTGTAACACGAGCTGTCATATAGAGCTGCAAATTTACGTCAGCTCGGCACAAGCCTGCTGGGTGTTCTGACGAAGCGTCCTCTGGCTGTGTATCAGGCAGGACTCGGCAAGAGATGGGAAGATCACGCTGATCACTACGGCGTCCCCTCTGTGTTACTTCTGGTGCTGGGAGGACGCGCACCATCACACAGTGTTCAATTTACTGTCATCAGGCCATCTTACTGTACGTTTTATTAACCATTGACTGATACACGCCAATTACCGATCTCAACCAATAGACTGGCTTCCCCGTCCCACTAGCACTCATACTATGAATGGTTGGATGGATGGAATGAACGGCATTCATCCTCTATGAATCCTGGAGGCCGGCACCAGTCCCCGGTAGCTATGCGCGGTCCTCAGCGGCCAGTCTAGTGTTCGGATGGTGACAGGTTACGTCCTTACTGAGCGACTCCGGTGGCCGCATTACACTCCAGTTACACACACGCACGCACGCCGTCAGACTGGCGTTACCATAGCAACCGTCGACAACACGGGGTGACCTCTCAGAATCAGGGCGCGCGGGATCCACCAGAACGTGAGAGGAGGAAGATGGCAGGTTGAGTAGCTCTAGCTCAACCAACGCACCAGGCTCGTCGTGTGGATATCTCAGGAAGGTTGATGACAGGTTACTAGAGGCGCGTCCGTACCGTCGAGAAGGTCCTGCACTGCTAGCCGCACACCGCGGTCGAACGCTCGCGCGTCGGCCGCCGTCTGGAACGTCAGGCCAAACTTCTTATCGCCCGTCTTCCAGTGGTGGAACGTCGGCATCACCTTGTGGTACACAAAGTCCTTCTTGATTGTGCAGTTCAGTACCGACTGCGGGCAGAGACAGAGGGAGGGTTGTGTCAGGTCTCGGCAGTTCAGTACCTACTGTGGACAGAGACAGAGCGAGGGTTGTGTCAGGTCTCGGCAGTGTTGGCAGAGACAGAGCGAGGGTTGTGTCAGGTCTCGGCAGTGTGGGCAGAGACAGAGGGAGGGTTGTGTCAGGTCTCGGCAGTGTGGACAGAGACAGAGCGAGGGTTGTGTCAGGTCTCGGCAGTGTGGACAGAGACAGAGCGAGGGTTGTGTCAGGTCTCGGCAGTTCAGTACCTACTGTGGACAGAGACAGAGGGAGGGTTGTGTCAGGTCTCGGCAGTGTGGGCAGAGACAGAGGGAG
This sequence comes from Chirona hameri, assembly GCA_036785665.1. NCBI lineage: Eukaryota > Metazoa > Arthropoda > Thecostraca > Balanomorpha > Balanidae > Chirona > Chirona hameri. Next base: position 154,654 of record JAXIVJ010000763.1, on the reverse strand, counting down.
GGTTGTGTCGGGTCTCGGCAGTGTGGACAGAGACAGAGGGAGGGTTGTGTCGGGTCTCGGCAGTGTGGACAGAGACAGAGCGAGGGTTGTGTCAGGTCTCGGCAGTGTGGACAGAGACAGAGCGAGGGTTGTGTCAGGTCTCGGCAGTTCAGTACCTACTGTGGACAGAGACAGAGGGAGGGTTGTGTCAGGTCTCGGCAGTGTGGGCAGAGACAGAGGGAGGGTTGTGTCGGGTCTCGGCAGTGTGGACAGAGACAGAGGGAGGGTTGTGTCGGGTCTCGGCAGTGTGGACAGAGACAGAGCGAGGGTTGTGTCAGGTCTCGGCAGTGTGGACAGAGACAGAGCGAGGGTTGTGTCAGGTCTCGGCAGTTCAGTACCTACTGTGGACAGAGACAGAGGGAGGGTTGTGTCAGGTCTCGGCAGTGTGGGCAGAGACAGAGGGAGGGTTGTGTCAGGTCTCGGCAGTGTTGGCAGAGACAGAGGGAGGGTTGTGTCAGGTCTCGGCAGTGTTGGCAGAGACAGAGCGAGGGTTGTGTCGGGTCTCGGCAGTGTGGACAGAGACAGAGGGAGGGTTGTGTCAGGTCTCGGCAGTGTGGGCAGAGACAGAGGGAGGGTTGTGTCAGGTCTCGGCAGTGTGGACAGAGACAGAGGGAGGGTTGTGTCAGGTCTCGGCAGTGTTGGCAGAGACAGAGCGAGGGTTGTGTCAGGTCTCGGCAGTGTTGGCAGAGACAGAGGGAGGGTTGTGTCAGGTCTCGGCAGTGTTGGCAGAGACAGAGCGAGGGTTGTGTCAGGTCTCGGCAGTGTGGGCAGAGACAGAGGGAGGGTTGTGTCAGGTCTCGGCAGTGTTGGCAGAGACAGAGCGAGGGTTGTGTCAGGTCTCGGCAGTGTTGGCAGAGACAGAGCGAGGGTTGTGTCAGGTCTCGGCAGTGTTGGCAGAGACAGAGCGAGGGTTGTGTCAGGTCTCGGCAGTGTGGGCAGAGACAGGGGGAGGGTTGTGTCGGGTCTCGGCAGTGTTGGCAGAGACAGAGCGAGGGTTGTGTCAGGTCTCGGCAGTGTGGGCAGAGACAGAGGGAGGGTTGTGTCAGGTCTCGGCAGTTCAGTACCTACTGTGGACAGAGACAGAGCGAGGGTTGTGTCAGGTCTCGGCAGTGTGGGCAGAGATAGGGGGAGGGTTGTGTCAGGTCTCGGCAGTGTGGGCAGAGACAGAGCGAGGGTTGTGTCAGGTCTCGGCAGTGTGGACAGAGACAGAGGGAGGGTTGTGTCAGGTCTCGGCAGTTCAGTACCGACTGCGGGCAGAGACAGAGGGAGGGTTGTGTCAGGTCTCGGCAGTGTGGACAGAGACAGAGCGAGGGTTGTGTCAGGTCTCGGCAGTTCAGTACCGACTGCGGGCAGAGACAGAGGGAGGGTTGTGTCAGGTCTCGGCAGTGTGGACAGAGACAGAGCGAGGGTTGTGTCAGGTCTCGGCAGTTCAGTACCGACTGCGGGCAGAGACAGAGGGAGGGTTGTGTCAGGTCTCGGCAGTGTGGACAGAGACAGAGGGAGGGTTGTGTCAGGTCTCGGCAGTGTGGGCAGAGACAGAGGGAGGGTTGTGTCAGGTCTCGGCAGTGCGGGCAGAGACAGAGGGAGGGTTGTGTCAGGTCTCGGCAGTGTGGACAGAGACAGAGCGAGGGTTGTGTCAGGTCTCGGCAGTTCAGTACCTACTGTAGACAGAGACAGAGGGAGGGTTGTGTCAGGTCTCGGCAGTGTGGACAGAGACAGGGGGAGGGTTGTGTCAGGTCTCGGCAGTGTGGGCAGAGACAGAGGGAGGGTTGTGTCAGGTCTCGGCAGTGTGGACAGAGACAGAGCGAGGGTTGTGTCAGGTCTCGGCAGTGTGGGCAGAGACAGAGGGAGGGTTGTGTCAGGTCTCGGCAGTGTTGGCAGAGACAGAGCGAGGGTTGTGTCAGGTCTCGGCAGTGTGGGCAGAGACAGAGGGAGGGTTGTGTCAGGTCTCGGCAGTGTTGGCAGAGACAGAGCGAGGGTTGTGTCAGGTCTCGGCAGTGTGGACAGAGACAGGGGGAGGGTTGTGTCAGGTCTCGGCAGTGTGGGCAGAGACAGAGGGAGGGTTGTGTCAGGTCTCGGCAGTGTGGACAGAGACAGAGCGAGGGTTGTGTCAGGTCTCGGCAGTGTGGGCAGAGACAGAGGGAGGGTTGTGTCAGGTCTCGGCAGTGTTGGCAGAGACAGAGCGAGGGTTGTGTCAGGTCTCGGCAGTGTGGGCAGAGACAGAGGGAGGGTTGTGTCAGGTCTCGGCAGTTCAGTACCTACTGTGGACAGAGACAGAGGGAGGGTTGTGTCAGGTCTCGGCAGTGTGGACAGAGACAGGGGGAGGGTTGTGTCAGGTCTCGGCAGTGTTGGCAGAGACAGAGCGAGGGTTGTGTCAGGTCTCGGCAGTGTGGGCAGAGACAGAGGGAGGGTTGTGTCAGGTCTCGGCAGTTCAGTACCTACTGTGGACAGAGACAGAGGGAGGGTTGTGTCAGGTCTCGGCAGTGTGGACATAGACAGGGGGAGGGTTGTGTCAGGTCTCGGCAGTGTGGGCAGAGACAGAGGGAGGGTTGTGTCAGGTCTCGGCAGTTCAGTACCTACTGTGGACAGAGACAGAGGGAGGGTTGTGTCAGGTCTCGGCAGTGTGGGCAGAGACAGAGGGAGGGTTGTGTCAGGTCTCGGCAGTGTTGGCAGAGACAGAGCGAGGGTTGTGTCAGGTCTCGGCAGTGTGGGCAGAGACAGAGGGAGGGTTGTGTCAGGTCTCGGCAGTGTTGGCAGAGACAGAGCGAGGGTTGTGTCAGGTCTCGGCAGTGTGGGCAGAGACAGAGGGAGGGTTGTGTCAGGTCTCGGCAGTTCAGTACCTACTGTGGACAGAGACAGAGGGAGGGTTGTGTCAGGTCTCGGCAGTGTGGACAGAGACAGGGGGAGGGTTGTGTCAGGTCTCGGCAGTGTGGACAGAGACAGAGGGAGGGTTGTGTCAGGTCTCGGCAGTGTGGACAGAGACAGAGGGAGGGTTGTGTCAGGTCTCGGCAGTGTGGACAGAGACAGAGGGAGGGTTGTGTCAGGTCTCGGCAGTTCAGTACCTACTGTGGACAGAGACAGAGGGAGGGTTGTGTCAGGTCTCGGCAGTTCAGTACCTACTGTGGACAGAGACAGAGGGAGGGTTGTGTCAGGTCTCGGCAGTGTGGACAGAGACAGAGCGAGGGTTGTGTCAGGTCTCGGCAGTTCAGTACCTACTGTGGACAGAGACAGAGGGAGGGTTGTGTCAGGTCTCGGCAGTTCAGTACCTACTGTGGACAGAGACAGAGGGAGGGTTGTCAGGTCTCGGCAGTTCAGTACCTACTGCGGGCTGAGACAGAAAGGCGATGGGTTTTCCAGGATTGTGCGGGTTCAGTACAGGGTGTGGACTGTGGATACAAATAAAGGCGGGAATCCCGCCAAGAGCGCGGCACTGTACCATACCCCGCGTATTATGGACAGAGACAGAGGCGGGAGTTGTATCAGGAGCGAACGGGACAATACAGGCTAATTAGAACGAAGTAGTTTCAATTATTACGAAAAAGGAAAGCAAATAAACAGCACACAATGTTTCAGTGGCACTCGGAGACGGATTGCATGTTTATTTGTATCTGCACGCCGTAATTGAGATATTACTTTTTAAACAATAGGACTATGCCGACAACCGGGGTATTGAAAAGTCGTTTGACGTCAGTAAAACAGATATACATCGAATTAGCCGGAAATACTTTTAACTAAATAATAACAGTCTATTTACTATTGGAGTTGCAAAATCTCACCAATACCGTTAAGACTTGGCGCATTCAGACGTTCTGTTTTCTGACATTGACGTCAGTCGGCGTACAACCATCACGAGATTTGGCCGAATACCACCACGCAATGCAGGTACTGGTTTTATGTAAGATTAAACCGCGTCGGGGTATCATATATATATATATATATATATATATATATATATATATATATATATATATATATATATATATATATATGAGCAATAATAATATATATATATAGTCTATCGAAAACCGCCGTCGGATACAGGCAGGAAACAAAGTCGACCTGAGCCCATGGGGTGTAAATTAATATGCCTGTTTTGTATCACTGTGTCGACATTTTAGCATTTGCCAGCGTCATCAATTGCCACATACTGGCGACCGATGGCGTCATGGCTTGGTGATCGGTCTGCCTGTGTCACTGCACGGTGCGCACAGAGGTCAGCTCAGATGAGGGAGCCGGCCGCGGGTTCAGACACGGTCTGCCGGCGCGTGAGGGGGTCGTCGGGACACCGTCACCGGCGACTGGTACGGGAGGAAGGCGCACTATTACCGGAGAGCGCCACCGACCCCTGGCCGGGTCACAGACAGATCAGACGCCCAGGTACACGTGGTTAGACAACATCAAACGCCAGGGTCACTCAGTCAGCGACAGGCGGCCGCGCGTTCAAAACGGTCAGCCACCGACCATGACTGCTGCTTTTCGGTAAGGCGTGGTACAAGTGGAAGTGCAACACTGCACACAAATTAATGCTGCTAGGTTATAACAATACACAATGTTACCTTCTTGGTTCAGGAGGAAAGCAAAAGTGCACGTTACGAAGTGAAGAAGTAACTTTGCTTCCAAACACAGCATGGATCGGTCGATTACAAAGAGCGTTTTTGCAGCAGCAGACCACATACACGAAATTGCACGCTTCCTAATGCCCCCCCCCCCCCCTCCCCCATTCAGAAAAGGAACAAGCCTGCCTAGCGTTGACTGAGTGAGCGCCTTCAGTGACCACTGGCCATCCACGGGCTATCCTTCAAGTCGGCAGAACGGCCGGGGTGACTTAGACGTCGCCCCACCATTGGGTCCACCGGTTATATACAAACTCTTCATTTTGGACCAGGCGACTTGAACGCCAGTGGACCAGGTGACCAGAGGACCTCACGAACAGCCCATCAGGGGACCAAGGGGTCCGTAGGACAGTAACCCGGAGGTTACTGAAAGTTGAAATGGTACTTTTAGACTAAAAATGGCCTATCGGGTTAAAGTCAGGACCCCTCGAGAAGTAATGCCCGAATGACTTTAAAATAAATGCAGTACGATGATTTGTGAATACGAGGTTACAAATAAATTAAATAAGAAAACCCAATAGCTGAATATTTGCCAAGAAACATATTACACATGCATATTTGAATACGATATTTGCGTATGCCAAGCCCTATCGATTTGAAGAAGTGTTACCAAGGAATGACCAGATAAATATTTGTATACATTTACTATTTATATTAATACTATATAATTGCCACACTACACACTTACCAGGGAACTTAGTACTAAGAGGCGATACAAAAATACGTGATAAAGCATTTACGAGAATAGCGATGCCATAAGTACACGAGAACTGGCCTACGACGAACAGTGCCACGAATATCAAGCGTCACGTGAATGTGCGACCCACGCGCGGTCCCGGATCCCGAACTGGCGAGAACTAGGCTGGACAGCCTCTGGCCAGATCTGTCGCTGTATCTCCAGCTGCCGGGAGCCGGCCGCCCGGCAGACATCAGGATTCACCAAGAGATGTCCTCACCACTCACCAGTCCTGCGTTCGCACCGCGCGCAATCAGACGCCATGCAAATACCTAGACGCCGTGCCGCCGCGGTGGGCGACGTATGCAGGGCGAGCTCAGCTTTTATCCCGGCGAGAGTATCTTACACACCGTTTACGAGTACCCGTCGGAAGCTGGGCTTTTCCGTCCCCACCGCGTTCACTGGTTTCCCGAGTCGAGTCATATCGTATGACCAGGACTTCCCCGTGCGATATACCTGGCGCAGTTCGCCACCGGGCGGCATCTCCGGGGGCGGCCCGCGTCTCGCCGCACGCGCCGGCAGCCAGCAGGCAGCGCGGTACGGCACCGGGCGGCATCGATTTTCGGGAGGTGGCGCGGCACACGCCATCTGGCGGCGACAGCCGACAGGTGGCGCCACCTGCGAGCCGGCTCGAGCCGACGAACGCCACCGAGACTGAGAGCGCGCGGTGGCGGGTGCTCAGTGTCCTGAAATTGTTTTTTGCAAGAGTGTGATGAATGCTGATAGGACGTCACTATTCTAGAAGGAGGTCGATATTGAGGTTAAAATTTGCATGATAATAACCCAACAATCGATGCTTCATAGTTCGGGCAGTCAGTTTGCTGTATATTTATATAAACAAATACCTGTTTCGATAATTGAAAACTAAGCATGTGTTAAAAGCGTGACAATATCATGAACATCATGTACATATATCGGTAATGTCCTATATTCCAGATGGCGTCTATTGAAGGCTGCCTCCTGCATTCCTGCGTCCTACCAGTTGCCCGTCTGTCCTGCTCCACTGCTCAACACCAAACAACCGAATCCTGTGTTCAAGAGTTCATCCTCACCTATTCAATGTGAATAACAGTCACTAAGAAAAGACATTGGAATTATACGATTTAAGGAGGGTTTTGCCTTGTTGCAATGAATCATGTGATCGTGATGTGGTTGCTTTTGCGTAGCAAATGTCGCATTACTTACTTCCTATGGAAAAGGGTAGAGACCAGCAGATGATAACTATATAAAAATAGAAACTTATTGTACAAATACAATTGTCCGAAGAAAACAGACACCTTTTAATCCTTTACGCGGTCCGGTATGAATGGGAAATAGGTGTCGCATCTGGCACATGTATTGTCACTGATCAATCATGCACATTGTTGAGAACGTATGTGTACGCATGTATGTACGGTAACGGGCGGCGCAAATACATGTACGAACGCGACTGAGGCGCGACTGGGCGCGACCAGTGCACTCCGCGTCAGAACGAAGTGGGGGAATACCGCATACGGATTAATATCTACATACTAAACGGCTAACGCACGAGACTAGTCAGAAAAAAAAACAGCAACGTATACACCTGTGTACGGGAACACATGTGAGCGTGAGTACGTACAACGCATGTGAGCTGCGTGCGGGAACACAATTAAAACGAAAATACAAATGGAATGCAGTACACTACACAACACACATGCTTCAGAGTGCAGCCATAGGCAGGCACGTAGCCAGGATTTTTTTTTGCAGGGGGGGGGCACGTCGGTGGTAAAAACAAATTTGGTCCTCAAGACATGTTGTTGACAGGAGGGGGGGGGGGGGGGGGGGGGGGGGTCGGGTCGTCAAGAGAATCTCATTCTATTATCTAGTGTACATTTTGTTTTGCTCGGGGGGCCATGGCCAACGCCAGGAAACCTTCAAATCTCACAGAAGTTGGGTCAAAACACAAAGTTGGTGGGGCAGTCACCCCACCATTTGAATAGGAAACTCCACATGTGTTCATGTCCCATGGACAGGTAAAACTCCAGGGAAAATTGTCTTGGAGGGACTCTCTTTTTTGTCATGCTTTTTGCTTCCAGATTGAGATTGGGCACCTCATGTTATAATCCCATCCTCAGCTCCGGGGAAAGGGCCCCACGTCACTTTTTCCATGCAGTTTGGAGCTTGATACAGGCACTCTTACTACTGACTTGCACCTTCCCCAAAACACATCAATTGACTATTTGTTTGTTGCAGCAGATCAGCAACTAAAGTACCAGTATCCGAAGCAGAGTAGGAAAATAAACAGTTGTCTGTGAAACTTGATGATCATGGTGCCCTTTCTCCTACCTCAGAACTGTTTCGTTTTTGGGGGCAATGATAGCCAAAGCTACGGGAACAAGAACAATTAAATTGTGTTGTCCAGATCATGATCATGTTGTCATAGGTTGAGGTGCTATGCTATGCTATATCAGGCCAGGTAAACAATCCACTCACTCTGAGTCTCTGACAAAGTCACATTCTTCTTTCAACCACACAATGTAGATAGGCATAAATATATGAAATTAATTAGCATACCTACCCAAAAGTAAACAGCACGAACTTTGCAAATTGAACTCGCAAATGTTCCCCACCCACCCACAGCGTCACCTATTCTCATCTTCTGGGGTTACAGGATCCTCATTTCTATGACGTCATTGTAGCGTAATCCTGGGACCTTCAGTTGGAAAGAGTGATGCCGATAAATTGCAGACCCGCCAAAACATTGGCGCGGGAGGCCAATGGTACCCTCTCAGGATATTTAATTTTCGGCAAAACAGCAAGTAGGGAGACCAATAATGCAATCAGATTTTTTTAAGAAAATTAATTTTGCTTCCTTACTGATGAACTTTTCAGTTCCGAATTGACGTCCTCGTTAGACAAAGTCAAAGCTGAATCGACGTCCTTCATAAAACAATCATTTCTCACAAATGTAGATAATCTTTATGTGTTTTTCTTTGCCAACGTGCGATGTATACATATTTAAGGGAATAACAGTTATATTTTGTATTGGAAACTTTCTCAATCTGTTGATATTATTATATGTATCGAGGTACAAGCGCTGGGCTGTTTTATGGCGACTCGCATGGTTTTCGGGAAAAAAATAATGTAATACAATTACGCAATTTCAATGCAAGTTCATAGGACTTTTATGCAGAAAAACTATCCCTTATTCCCGCTGTGCCACTTAAAAGTATCTCAGATGGTGGGAAAGCTACTAAACTGAGAAGTGGAAAATATCAACTATTTCGACGTCCTTCGCAGGTAGTTTGTTTTGCGAATGGTACCTGAATTTGCCTCATATGGCAGCTGAATATTCTGAGACGTCTCTGGCGCAGTAAATACAAGACGCAAAATCCACTGGCTTTCCGGCATGGTAGTGTGTGTCGGACGTACGGCCTTGGGTAGTGTGTTGATATGTGGTGGTGGGGTGGTGGTGCTGGGTAAGGACTGAGGTGTTTGTGTATGACATACTGTTTAATGGGTAGGTACTAGGTAGAGACCTAAGTATAATGCATCTCACGCATAAGTAAAAGTTAAATTTTAAGCAAAGGTCAAAATCAAGGTCAGGTCACAAAAGGTCACAGGTCTACGAAAGCCATGCGACACATGTTGTATGGGTTATTTTACACGTATAATTCGATAAAAGCAGCCATTTTCACAGCCTGACACCATATAATTGCCCTCAGGTCAAGGTCAGGTCACAATAAGGTCAAAATTTGAAATTGGTTAATCTAAATAAACATGGCATGTTTCTAGACTAGTTTTGTCTTCGAAATACAGTGGTGGCATTTATTTGTCTGTATCTGGTCAGTAAAAGCCAAAAACGCAATTAAAAAAAATTACGTCATGAGTTACTTATTCTTAGAGCCATAAGTCAGTCAAAAATAAATAAATTGCTTTGAAATTTGGTTTGAACATCGTTCATACTCGGTTCTATAATATATCTTCCGGTTTTTGTAAAATCTTCAAACAAAAAACTTTTGTGGAAATTCTTCCCAAAAAATAAGTTTTTTGCATTTTGGGGGTCAAAAACCCAAAATTTTGAACATCCGAGATAGCCATTTTCAAGACAATGTTATTTCCTTTCTTTTGACGCCTTTTATTTGCGATTTGCATCAACACGCTATTTTCTACGATTTTGCAAACATAGAAGTTTTTTCACCAAAAATGACATGACGTCACTAAAACGTCATTATCTCCTCAAAATTCTCACGAATTAAAAAAAAAAAGTAACACAAGATGTATAATTGATGCACCATAAGGTACCGCAAGTTTCACTTTGATATCTATCACAGTTTTCAAGTTATGGAGAAAATCCGTGAGGGGGTAAAATCTACCCCCAGCGCCGCGCGGGTTAACACGCGCCCTGGAGGGCCTCTGATAATTACACGCCCTGGAGGGGGGGCGGATTTCGCCCCCCCTATGATCTCGAAAACCACGCAACGTAGCGACAAGCGGGAAACGACGTTAGATAGCTCGAGACAAGCTCTTTCGAAAGTATTTCGTTAATTTTTTTTTTCAGGTCAATATTGAGGTCACCAGAGGTCATCAAGGGTCAGATTTTCAAGTTTTCAAGACTTCGGTTCGAACACCCCCAAATATCTCGGGAACTATGATAGTTAGCAGCAAACGGAAAACAGCAATCGAAAGCCCTTGAAAAATGCAATCGACATAGGTGTCCTCAGATTTGAGCTCAGGTCAATAGTTTAGGCTCCAGAGGTCATCGAATGTCAAAAAGGTGATTTTGTTTTCAAAACTGTTTTCCCCAAATAACTTTTTACCTAATAAAGATAAAGCAATAATGTTTACGCCATCGCGTGTGTCTTGTCAAGGCGCTTCGAATAATATTCATGGTGACCGGGTTAGGTCAACTGAGAAATTTGACCTCAGGTCAAGGTCAAGTGGTGACCCAAGTTGGTCATGTTGCATATTGAGAGACGTGTCTCGACGAGACAAACATATCGGTACCGTTTTCTCTTCTCTATCTTCATTATGTCGATAGTTATTGATAAAACCGTGTTGGCGGTCACAAAATTGACCTGACCTTAGGTCACCGATATTAGAAATCCGAGATAAACAAATTGTTGGTGTATATGACCTTATAAAGTCCTGCAGGATTGAAACTGATCGGCGTAAAACTGTGGCTGTGGTACTACTGCAAACGTTTTGGAGTTGAGGTCATCACGTGACCTGATCTGGTGACCTGACCTGAGATGACCTGAGGCCAAGAATTTTACATAATGCGGGAAGTTCATTTCTAAACAGGTATACAAAAAACGGCGGCGCTGCGCGCCGCCGTTTTTGCGCTATCCTCGAAAAACCGGAGGGGTGGGCGGATTTCGCCCTCCCCCTCTCCAGGGCGCGTGTTAACCCTATTACTGTCGGGATTAAAAAATACGAATCTGCCGGCGGGGGGGGGGGGGGGAAGGGAGGAGGGCTATTCGCCCCCCCCCCCCCGCTTCGTATCTCGGAAACCGCTGCACCGATTATCTCTGGGAAAGCGGCATTCGATTCCTTGGAGCATGAACTACATTCCTGTATTCATAAATATGCAAAATTTTGTCATGGGTGGATACAGGTAGAAAAACAATTGGGGAAACATGCATTTTTATATTCTTGCCCTGGGACGTTGTTTGAACGCAATTTTTCATGTTGTTGGATTTCGTCACCTAATGATATGCTCTAACATATGCTCCTTTTTAAAGTTTGGGGACATTAACCAAATGGCGTCCTCAGGCAATTCCAAAGGGGTATCTAAAGATGTCACTATAATATTGTTTTGCCGCTTTGATTTCTGTTTTAGATGCTTATACTTATATGCATGATAATGTAAATTATGACAGTTTTTTATTTGTGCAGTGGCGTGCTCAGGAGGGGAAAGGGAAGGGAATTGAGCTTTGTCTTTTGTTATCTCTATCTTTGCTTATTTATATATTTTGATATGTAGTGTCACGCCATGGGTCCACAATTCCCCCTAATTGCATACCTGTGACCGCCTATGCCCCAAAATACAATTGTGATCCATCAGATGATATTGCATGCAATTACCCATTGCAAAATAACGTGCAGGGGCACTATACACATTGCGTGTGAACGGAGTCAAACACATGCCCCAAAATCCGTCCCTGGGGACGCCCTTGGGAAACCAAAAATTCAAAAAAATATGAAACGTGTGCAAGGCATTGCTAAAACAGGTCACCAAGTTTCAAGTTGATATCTTTTACTATGTAGTTACACATCGTGGTTCCACAACTCCCCCTAATTTCATCCCTGGGGGCGTCCATAACATTGGGGCATGCGCTTGCGTCCCACCCCTGGGGCTGCCTATGCCACACAATACAATAATGATCCATGCAGATGATATTACACGAAATAGTCCACCGCGAAATAACGTTTTGAGTTACTAAACACCACGTGGGTATACACTTGCTCCAAAAACCCGTTCCTGGAGTCGCCTGTGTGAAACACAAAAAATATGAAGAAAAAAATCACACAAGGTGTGCAAAGAACAGCTAAGAAGGTGCACTGAGTTCAAAATGCTTATCTTTCAGATTTCAATGAAATACCAGCGACCTCCAAATACCAAAAATACCATATGCCTCCCAAAATACGCCCCTGAAGGCGCCCATGCTCAATACAAAAACATGCTCAACATGTCTAAAAAACAAAACAGTAAGGAAAAGTGTGAAAGTCGTAGGCTCGTGTCTACAACGGTTAGAGAATGGGAACTGATTCCCTTTGAAAGCCGAGGCACGCTGAAAACCCAAACATGCCCCCCCCCCAAAAAAAAAACGCCTGGAGCCGTCCCTGGTGAACATATTTTGTGTTAATTCCCAAAATGTACCCAATGAATATTTAGGAAAAGTCCAAAAGTTTGATGGCCGTATCTTTACTCGTTTGGAACACGAGCGAAAAAAACTTAAAGGGGGTCGTTTTAGCCCCCCCCCCCCCCCCACTACTAGGGTTAAAGGGATATTGCCACCTCCGGAGGATTTCTAAAAATCAACTTAAATTAATGGTGGGGATCAACAATCGTGTATGCTCAAGCTCAAACTTGCTCCTGCAGCACCTAAAGCAGGGTGCGGCAATTGTTTTATTATTTATTTCTGACTTCAAAACGCTGGTCCCAGTTGTACTCAGTACTAGATTCATGATGACCGCTCTCATCCAGTTTGGCTGTGAAATTGGCTCCCGCCCAAAGCCGAAGCATCCGAATTCGCCAAGACTTGACTTTGACAAGTCTATCTGTGTTATAAGGTATTGGTCACAAATCTCTTACGGCCCCAAAGTCGAGCCATAGCCATTCTTGCTGCTTTATTCATGTTTTATTATGAAGGAGGCTATGGTTGTTGAAAATATAATTAACAGTATACGCATTCTAATTTTAAATTGCACTGACAGAATCGTGATGTTAAGTCTGCAATATTCAAAAGAAAATAACAGTCCGCAAAGAAGTGATTCTAAATAGTGATGTGGCGACTCCAATTTTACGAATGTGTGACAATCATGAGTGGTGCAAATGTATTTTTTAAGCTAATGGGGGAAGTTTCGGCAACCAAATTTTGCAGGTGAAATCGGACACACTTAATCTACCGATACACACCAAAAACTCCATATTGGCCTGCGAGGTGGCAATATCCCTTTAAAGGGAATAGGTCACCTTGAAAGTTGTCTTGAAATTTGGTTATACGGGGTATTTCGAGCTGAAAAAACGAATATGGCATTTGTTTGGACGATCGATGGATATCCGTCGAAAAAATGGACATGTTTCTCTTTTCTCCTTCATGGCCATAAACAACAACTTCATGACAAATGTGACGTCATGCATATGGTAGCTTGGATATCGAAACTATTGCACACAATAACGACGGACTTAAGGCATATATACGCACGCTGCTTGTAACGTAAACAACCGTTGTGAGGACCCGAAACAAGCTTCGGGGAAATTCAACTTCTTCTAAAAGGGGCCCACAGTCCTGTGTCGAAATTACTTAACGTAGGAAGTTCATTTTTGACACAACCCATTTTTCGATCTGTTCTACAAATCTGCTATCTCAGTTCGAAACCCCATGTTAAGGGTAAACTATTCCCTTTAACCCTCGCCCTACGGGGGAGGGGGGGGGGGGGGCTGACAGCCAAGTTTCAAGCCCAAGGGCGTCCCCTGAGGTTTTTCTTGAATATTTTTTTACACATGTGGTGCATTTTGCTGAAATTTTCGGTAACTGAGTTTACAACAATTAAACGTAAGTTGTAAAAATTTAATTGAAATTAGTTGAGTGGTTTGGGAAATAATCATGTTTTGATGACGTCGTGTTGGTGGAAAAACGAAAAATATTTGAAAAATGGTAGAAAACAGAGTTTTAAAGGAAATTGCAAACGCCATTCACCAAAGATACAAAATGGCATTCTCTTTAAAATGGAAATATCTGTTTTTCAACAACAACAAAAAATACCCCTATTTTTTTGTAACTTTTTTTTGGGGGAAAATCCCCACAAAATCAAAATTTTCAAAGATGTTAGAAAAACCGGAATATATGTGATAGAACTGAGCATGGGCAATACCCATACCAAATTTCAAAGCAATATCTTCATTTTTGACTGAGTGATGGCTCCCAAATGTAAGAAACTCATGACGTCATTTTTTTAATATTTTTTTTTGACAAGATACGAACAAATAATTACCTTTTCTGTATTTCTGAGCCAAAACTGGTCTAGGAACATGCCTTTTTATTTACATTTATCAATTTCTAATTTTGAGGTTTTCTGAAGAGCAAAATCGCTGTTTTGGACGTGGTAAATCCGAGGTCATTCACTTGTCCTGGAAGGTCATCCGTTGACCTGAAACCTAAAAATCGCATACTGTTAGATTCCTCTCATGGCAGGCAACATGCTGGTTCTTACCGTATTGCTCTAAGTGCTTGGTTTGGATGTTAACAAGGGCGGGGGGAGGCTGTCAGGCGAAGTCCCCGTAGGGCGAAGGTGAAAAAGCTCCCGTAGGGCGAGGGTTAAAGGGTCACCTTGGAAGTTGTCCTGAAATTTAGCTATACGGGGTATTTCGAGCTGATAAAAACTAATATGGCATTTGTTTGGACGATAGATGGACATCCGTCGAAAAATGCGCATGTTTCTCTTTTCTCCTCCATGGCCATAACAAACTTCATGACAATTATGACGTCATGCATATGGTAGCTTGGATATGGAAACTATTGCACACAATAACGACAGACGATAGCCATATATACGCACTACGCAGTCTGTTTGTAACT